>JAPYMA010000616.1:0-10876 GCA_035041965.1 Anisakis pegreffii | reverse complement strand
CACTCCTGAAATTGCGCATCAAGATTGTGGAATTTACCTCGGATACGTTGCTCTTGCCTCGGGTTACGTAGATGA
This sequence comes from Anisakis pegreffii, assembly GCA_035041965.1. Lineage (NCBI taxonomy): Eukaryota > Metazoa > Nematoda > Chromadorea > Rhabditida > Anisakidae > Anisakis > Anisakis pegreffii. The sequence goes on along the minus strand of JAPYMA010000616.1, from coordinate 10,801 downwards.
TACCTCGGCTTACGTATTTCATACCTCAGATTGCGTAACCGATACCTTGGTTTAAGCAGTTGATACCCCGTTTTATGCAGTTTTTACCTCGGTTTACGTTGTTGATACTTTGGCTTACGTAATTTTATACTTTGGCTTACGTAATTCATGCCTTCGCTTACGTACCTAAAGTATTGACCTCGGATTACGGAAAAACTTAATAACCAACCTCCAAGAGGGCAATTTGCCGTGGCAACGCATCTCGAGCCCTGTTGTGTGGTGCCACTGATGCAAACGCATTGTGAGTTGAGACACGCCGAGAACGGTGCCGTACAGTCGTAGTGCCTTGTGCAACGATCGCCAACTCGACTCACTGCAAAACATTCAAAATTTTTTGGATGGCCAGAAACCTGAAATTAATTTTAGAGCGCGTAAAATAGACCTGAAATTGAGTTAAGGCACGAGAATGAATGCGACCGACTGACTAACTTGAGACGCATTCGCCATTGATGAGCGTTGTGGTACCGCGTTGAACGCATTGGCAACGACCACCTCTGCAGAACAACGGCTCACGACATTTCGTCTCACATGTGGCTCCGATTGTGGCTGGTACTGAATTTTTTTAGTGAAAAATTTTTTCAAAATTTCAGGCTCTTTGAAGAGTAATCTGAATTTAATTTCAGGTCATTCGTGAACTTACGTCTGCGGCATCGAGCATTTCGCCCTTTCTCGTCAGCGAACTCTTGATAGTGTGGATGACAACGACATCGACCTCGCAAACAAACTGATCCCTTATTCTCGCAGTCCACATTGGTATCACATGAGCCACCCAACTGCGATTTACCTGAAATTATTCATTGATATCATGAACCTGAAATTATTTCTGGTACCACAAATCTGGAATTATCTAACATTTACATACACCTGGAATTATTTTCAGTACCATTAACCTAGTAGTTATTCATAAATAATACATAATAATGGTAATAATAGATTATGCTATGATATTATAACAACAACAGTAATAATAAATAATAAGTAATAACTAAGTCAATAAAATGAGTCAAATATTCAAGTGTGTTCGTCACAATCTCTAATGATCTCACAACATCAAAGGCGACTTCTCGTTTTGCTCAGTACAATAATTCCCATAATTATGATAAGTAATTATCATAAATTTATAATAAATATAATTAGTCCTAATGAAAAATAATTACAATTTCAAACAGAATTGAAAAAGTCGGAAAAAATTTCAAAATTTGGAAAAATGCAAAATCAATTTTCTCACTGACCATTGCAGGGTGTAAAGGCCGTTTGGGCTGGTGTTGAGCATAGCAGTAGAAAACTTATTTGAGCGAATATGATGCAGGGCAATGAGCAATGGAAATTCATTATAATGATAAATATTATATGTAATAATAATGGGATTAATTAAGATATATAATAATAAATATTAACTATTGATATTAATTAAGTTATTAATTGTAATATATAACAATAATACTGTTAATGATGATAAAAATAATAAGAAATATTTTATACGTATAGCAATAAATATTAAATATATTATATAATAATAAGGTTGATCGTGGTAATAATAATAATAAATATTGTATATTTATAAGAAATACTACATATAATAATGAATATTATATATAATAAATATTATATATAATAATAAATAATTATATATGATAATAATAATTATTATAGCGGTATTATCATAGCAATAGGGTGAGATAAGCAAAAGATTATGACTGTTGTGTGAGCAGTGAAAGATAACACACCGGGGCGCTGAAATGACCTAATTTTGAGCGGATGAGACGAGAGAGAATGAGAAAACGAGAGAGGCAGATAGTTAGAGAGGGGAGATAGATAGACGGGTTTTTGAGGGGGTTAGGGAGCGATGGATAGATTTTCAGAGAAAGTATGGAAATGGAGAGAGTCAGACTGGACAGGGAAAGAGGTTAGTGACAGCCGAACGGGGTTGGTTCTGGTTTGGTGGATGGATTTCATATATCGTTGGTGTGGACGATCTATCTATCTATCTCATCACAATGGGCATGAGATAGTGTTCATTTGAAGAGAAACAGGACGAGAGAGAACAGATGAGAGCGATGGATATTGTTCTGGTTCAGAGAGAGAGTGGCAGAGAGGCGAGAGAGAATCGGCTGTCACAAACGCGCTTAGCCGATCTCCTCATATTTTTGCTGGCGAGCGAGTGCCGCCATGGCCGAGTGGTCTAAGGCGCTCTTCAAATCCGACTGGCTCGAGTTCGAATCCGGCCATCGTAGAAATTTTTTTGTCAAATTCTGGGAATTTTTGTAATGAAATGCCTTCATCACACATTTGTATTGATGAGGTTTTGCGCTGCGGAATATGGCGATATGGCGCTGTAATCCAGCACTAATGACGCTGAAGCTTGAAAGCTGCAATAAATGAGCAGTGACATTGCTATGTAGTTTCTTGTACTATTCACGTGCTTTTCGTGTGCGTTTCACATGTAAATCACGTGCACGATGACATAAAAATGATGTAATTTGGAACAAAGTTTAATGTTTGCCATGGTGTTGCTGCTTTCTTGAATCTGCTGATAATTTTTCAGCTCTAATTGACAAGGCAAATGAATCTGTAAAATACGCCCGGGTGCGTTATCCTCTGTTCGAGTTATAAAAAATAATAAAACAATAATAAATATAATAATAATGATGATGATTTAATAATAATAATAATAATAATAATAATAATAATAATCACTATAAGAATGCATCGTTTTCCCGTCTCCTTGCAAAGTAAATTGAACATCGACTCTAGGAAATGGAAATTTTCATGATAAAATTATAATATATAATAAGAAATAATCATAATAAAGAGTACGGTATTAACAGCAAATATTACGCTACAAATAATAACAAGTATGTAATAAAATTAATAATAATAGCAATAAATAACGAATAATAATGAAAATAATGACAATAATAATAACAGCAACAATAAATAGTGATTACAAATAATATATTATTATTCATGCCTTGTCCCTTTGCCTAAGGCCTGATGGACTGACTATGATGGACTAAGAAGCTTCAGCCCCTCTAAAACTCAACGTTTTGGCTTGATTTGAATCGGGTGATTTTTTCTTGTTATAAGTTGAATTTCGCAAGCAGGTGATGTATTCTTTTCGTTATCACTTCGTTATCAGTGCGTTATCAGTGATATCATCACTGATAATCCGTTTTATTGGTCAACGATGAACTTTTGCTGGGTTTAGTCGTTGCATGCACTAATGTTTGGCTTGTACATAACTGCTCAGCACTAAACCCAGCAAAAGTTCATCGTTGACCAATAAAACGGATTATCAGTGATGATATCACTGATAACGCACTGATAACGAAGTGATAACGAAAAGAATGCATCACCTGCTTGCGAAATTCAACTTATAACAAGAAAAAATCACCCGATTCAAATCAGGCCAAAAGGTTGAGTTGTAGAGGGACTGAAGCTTCTTAGTCCATCACAGTCAGTCCATGAGGCCTTAGGCAAAGGGACAAGGCATGAATAATAATATATTATTTGTAATCACTATTTATTGTTGCTGTTATTATTATTGTCATTATTTTCATTATTATTCGTTATTTATTGCTATTATTATTAATTTTATTACATACTTGTTATTATTTGTAGCGTAATATTTGCTGTTAATACCGTACTCTTTATTATGATTATTTCTTATTATATATTATAATTTTATCATGAAAATTTCCATTTCCTAGAGTCGATGTTCAATTCACTTTGCAAGGAGACGGGAAAACGATGCATTCTTATAGTGTTATTATTATTATTATTATTATTATTATTAAATCATCATCATTATTATTATATTTATTATTGTTTTATTATTTTTTATAACTCGAACAGAGGATAACGCACCCGGGCGAATTTTATAGATTCATTTGCCTTGTCAATTAGAAGTGAAAACTTATCAGCAGATTCAAGAAAGCAGCAGCACCATGGCAAACATTAAACTTTGTTCCAAATTACATCATTTTTATGTCATCGTGCACGTGATTTACATGTGAAACGCACACGAAAAGCACGTGAATAGTACAAGAAACTACATAGCAATGTCACTGCTCGTTTATTGCAGCTTTCAAGCTTCAGCTTCATTAGTGCTGGATTACAGCGCCATATCGCCATATTCCGCAGCGCAAAACCTCACCAATACAAATGTGTGATGAAGGCATTTCATTACAAAAATTCCCAGAATTTGACAAAAAAATTTCTACGATGGCCGGATTCGAACTCGAGCCAGTCGGATTTGAAGAGCGCCTTAGACCACTCGGCCATGGCGGCACTCGCTCGCCAACAAAAATATGAGGAGATCGTCTAAGCGCGTTTGTGACAGCCGATTCTCTCTCGCCTCTCTGCCACTCTCTCTCTGAACCAGAACAATATCCATCGCTCTCATCTGTTCTCTCTCTTCCTGTTTCTCTTCAGATGAACACTATCTCATGCCCGTTGTGATGAGATAGATAGATAGATCGTCCACACCAACGATATATGAAATCCATCCACCAAACCAGAACCAGCCCCGTTCGGCTGTCACTAACCTCTTTCCCTGTCCAGTCTGACTCTCTCCATTTCCATACTTTCTCTGAAAATCTATCCATCGCTCCCTAACCCCCTCAAAAACCCGTCTATCTATCTCCCCTCTCTAACTATCTGCCTCTCTCGTTTTCTCGTTCTCTCTCGTCTCATCCGCTCAAAATTAGGTCATTTCAGCGCCCCGGTGTGTTATCTTTCACCGCTCACACAACAGTCATAATCTTTTGCTTATCTCACCCTATTGCTATGATAATACCGCTATAATAATTATTATTATACATATATAATTATTTATTATTATATATAATATTTATTATATATAATATTCATTATTACATGTAGTATTTCTTATAAATATACAATATTTATTATTATTATTTTACCACGATCAACCTTATTATTATATAATATATTTAATATTTATTGCTATACGTATAAAATATTTCTTATTATTTTTATCATCATTAACAGTATTATTGTTATATATTACAATTAATAACTTAATTAATATCAATAGTTAATATTTATTATTATATATCTTAATTAATCCCATTATTATTACATATAATATTTATCATTATAATGAATTTCCATTGCTCATTGCCCTGCATCATATTCGCTCAAATAAGTTTTCTACTGCTATGCTCAACACCAGCCCAAACGGCCTTTACACCCTGCAATGGTCAGTGAGAAAATTGATTTTGCATTTTTCCAAATTTTGAAATTTTTTCCGACTTTTTCAATTCTGTTTGAAATTGTAATTATTTTTCATTAGGACTAATTATATTTATTATAAATTTATGATAATTACTTATCATAATTATGGGAATTATTGTACTGAGCAAAACGAGAAGTCGCCTTTGATGTTGTGAGATCAATAGAGATTGTGACGAACACACTTGAAGATTTGACTCATTTTATTGACTTAGTTATTACTTATTATTTATTATTACTGTTGTTGTTATAATATCATAGCATAATCTATTATTACCATTATTATGTATTATTTATGAATAACTACTAGGTTAATGGTAGTGAAAATAATTCCAGGTGTATGTAAATGTTAGATAATTCCAGATTTGCGGTACCAGAAATAATTTCAGGTTCATGATATCAATGAACAATTTCAGGTAAATCGCAGTTGGGTGGCTCATGTGATACCAATGTGGACTGCGAGAATAAGGGATCAGTTTGTTTGCGAGGTCGATGTCGTTGTCATCCACACTATCAAGAGTTCGCTGACGAGAAGGGGCGAAATGCTCGATGCCGCAGACGTAAGTTCACGAATGACCTGAAATTAAATTCAGATTACTCTTCAAAGAGCCTGAAATTTTGAAAAAAATTTTTCACTAAAAAAATTCAGTACCAGCCACAATCGGAGCCACATGTGAGACGAAATGTCGTGAGCCGTTGTTCTGCAGAGGTGGTCGTTGCCAATGCGTTCAACGCGGTACCACAACGCTCATCAATGGCGAATGCGTCTCAAGTTAGTCAGTCGGTCGCATTCATTCTTGCGCCTTAACTCAATTTCAGGTCTATTTTACGCACCCTAAAATTAATTTCAGGTCTCTGATCATCAAAAAAATTTTGTATTTTTTGCAGTGAGTCGAGTTGGCGATCGTTGCACAAGGCACTACGACTGTACGGCACCGTTCTCGGCGTGTCTCAACTCACAATGCGTCTGCATCAGTGGCACCACACAACAGGGCTCGAGATGCGTTGCCACGGCAAATTGCCCTCTTGGAGGTTGGTTATTAAGTTTTTCCGTAATCCTAGGTTAATGCTTTAGGTACGTAAGCGAAGGCATGAATTACGTAAGCCTAAGTATGAAATTACGTAAGCCAAAGTATCAACAACGTAAACCGAGGTAAAAACTGCGCAAACCGAGGTATCAACTGCTTAAACCAAGGTATCGGTTACGCAATCCGAGGTATAAAATACGTAAACCGAGGTAAAAACAACGTAAGCCGAGGTATCGTCTACGTAACCCGAGGCAAGAGCAACGTATCCGAGGTCAATTCCACAATCTTGATGCGCAATTTCAGGAGTGCCCGGAGCGGTTTGCGTTCGAAAGGCTGACAAAACAGCTGTCGAGAATTTCATGAGCGACGCTGACGACTGTCCGCAAAACCAGGTGAGTGCGTGAGTGAGTTCACTAAAAGCTCAAAGGTCAACGACAAAAAATTCGATCGACACTTGGTGTTTGTGATGTTGACTGTCACTGTACGTGATGTTAGTTGTGTTGCTGGTGCGAAGGCGACAATTAATAATATGATTTATGCACACAATAAATAAAGACGATAATAATGGTTGGGTAGAGTGAAGATAGACTGACGGTTGAGTTTGGATGATGGCTCATACACAACAACAACACTGGATACACGAACAACACACTCACTGACTAATACACAGCAACTGATATAACCACACTGAGCTAGTGATTGAGATTAGCTGATCACAAAACAACGGTCACGAGTTGCCAACGGTGGCCAGAGAACACACGACATGCAAAGCACTATAGAGAGACACACAAGAAACCGCAAACAATAAACAAGAGATCACCGGTTTATCCCAACATCATCCTTCACTTGGTACTCTCCGTCAAGTGCGAAGCTGTAATTCAGGTCTTCAAAATTGAATATTTCTTGTGAACTTTCCCAATTTCAGGTTTGTGTCGCAGCGGGTGATTCACCCGTCGGTCATTGTTGTCCAGTGGTATGTCCGCTGGCCACCACGCCAGAGACAGCCTATTCGTGCCAGCCGAATGCCACCAATAAATGTCCACCTGACACGCATTTCTGTCACCGTCTCTCAGGTGAGCGCTTCACCTTCAAAATGGACAAAATTCAAAGTCAAACGAAGTTTGCAGCTTCATTTCACGTCAAAAAACATTTTCACTATCAGAAAAGAACCTTGCAAGATATTTAGCTGCCATCGGTTGCTCTCATCGGTCAATTGCAGCACAAAATCAAATAAAATGTATTCGTTTGTAGGAACAATAAAAGCAAGCCTAGAAAGTACAAAGTACACTACAAAATACAAAACTACAATGTCCAAAAACTACAAAAATACCGCATATCATTTCGCGACAACGGATTTTTCGTAGTGATTATTATTATTTCGAACTCACTATCGAGTGACCTCTCTCGGCCACTTACCACTTAGCTATTGCATCCCACTCAAACGGGACAAATCATTCAGATGGTGGGTTCTCGCAAGCGGTTTGCTGTCGTCGTCCTTGTAACGCAATGGCACCGAACGCACTGTTCATCGATGGAGTGTGCGCACCGCGAGGCCAACTGCATTCCGAATGTACCGTGAATGAACAGTGTGGCGGGGGCGAGAGCATGTTTTGCAATAAGGCACGTTTAGCTAACATACCATTATTACTATCGTTATTGTTATTATTACATTCCTCTTAAGTTAAATTGAGTCAAGTTCATGTCTACACGACTTAAGCTCAAGCCTGAGCCCGAGTTTAATACCACATGGCGGCCTCGACGCAGTTGAAAGTTGCTAAGGTGCTTTGAGTTACGTACTGATCTCTTCAGAGGTGCGGCTTCCAGTTACGTACTCTAAAATCGGTTTAAAGTCTTGAAGGTGCTGATTAACCTCTTGAGAGAGGTGCTTCGAGTTACGTACTCTAAATTCAGTGTAAAGGTTTAGAGATGCTTTCAGTTACGTACTGACCTCTTGGGAGGTGGCGTTTCGAGTTACGTACTTTACAATCAGTTTAAAGGCCAAGATGTGATCGACTCATATCTTGTGGGATGCTTTGAGTTACGTACTCTGAATTCAGTGTAAATGTTTAGAGATGCTTTCAGTTACGTACTGATCTCTTCAGAGGTGCGGCTTCCAATTACGTACTCTAAAATCGGTTCAAAGGCTTGAAGGTGCTGATTAACCTCCTGAGAAAGATGCTTTGAGTTAGGCACTCTACAATCAGTTTAAAGGCCAAGATGTGATCGACTTATGCGAGATGCTTCGAGTTACGTACCCTAAGATATCACGAAACTTCTTCAGGGTCAATGCGAATGCTTGAGAGGTTTCCACCCGCTCGTTGACGCTATCACAAATCCGTTACGTAATCCGAGTCAGAGTTGTACTCGGGACTGTGACTCAGAGGCGTTGTCTCGAGATACGAGCTGCCTGAAGCCAACCGCGTTGATGGGTCATTGCTTCATACAGAAACAATGCCCCAAGAATTCCGGTTGTTACAGGTTTGTGGTGTATTTTTTACCGATCACTTGATTACCATTTCAAAAACATTACCCTAATGCGTTTATTTTACCGACAAAATACCAGAATAACTCGCGATTTCTCGTCAAGTTGGTATTTTTCAAACCAACTTTCAGGGGTCGTTGCCTATGCAAATGTGGTTTCAAACAAGAAGGTGCACGATGTAAGGAACTTCCACCTCCACTCACCACAACCTCACAACCAGCTGGTTCGTTTTTACCCAAACACTTACCCGGATCTCCTATTTTACCCAAGATACATGCTCGTATCACCTAATCCATCCCCGTTATTCACCAAAAAATTCAAATTTCAATTTCAGTTCTCGTGCCCGGTATTCCGGTACCACAAGGCGGTGATTTCCTGAAGTTAATCGGTAATTTCTTCGGCAGTACGGCACGTTCCGCAGGGTTACTACCTGGTTAAAACCTCACCGCATGGATGAAATTAAGCCGTTTGAAGCTAAACGACTGAACGAAGTGATAACGCAAAATATAATAAGATCTGATGTATATTCATTATATAATCTGTTAATACTCATTCCCTGGATAAATCCTACAAATTCTCTGTCGCAACTAATCCCTCTTGATTGTCTCTTGTAAATGAGATCAAACTTTGTCAAAGATTTTGCATCGACGCGTTCTGAATAATCGAATCGAACTCACGCCTTCTGAACAGATCGGACCCTGAAAGCCCAGCATCTAAACACCACTACACTATCGGCCCATTGCTCAATCATTTCTATTTGATTTAAGTACTATCTTCTTTAAGTACTATCATCATTGTATGCTGGCTTTTTGCGCTAGTCGCGACATTCTCATTCACCACTAAAAACGGTCAGCCGCTCTCCATCACGACAAATACAACAATGACGCAAACATACAGCAGCGGCAACACTGATTGTTCCTGTTTTGTGATTGATGCGATTACGATGCGCCAACTTAGGGAACGAACGAATTGCCAAGAACCAAAATGCCAAAAATCCAAATCAACAGCAATAAGCACTGATTGATATAACATTTATTGATCTATGCGTTCACAAATTGAAAACTCCAAGCAAAATCCATAAATTATCGCAAACATAATGATGATAATGTATTATACCAAGCTTTTTAGCTTCACTACTGAATTTCACACGCGACGATTTGCTACGATTCAAAGTTTCAGTATCATTGGTGCGGAGATTTCTTTAACTTTTTCGGCGCCAACCAACAACTCGACCAGTTTGAGCGCAAACTCGAACGCCGTCCCAGGCCCGCGGCTTGTCACAACGTTACCCACCGCCACCACACGATCCTCCGAATATTTGTAGCCTGAAATGGACGAAATTTTCGAGTGTCCCCAAATTCAGAATCCTTCAGAAAAAATTAGCGGCCAAAAAATTTCTGCCGTCCTAAACCCAAACCCTGCAGAAACAAAAAACAATCCGCACCGATGAAAATTGATGATCCAAATGGGTGCGGACAGTTCGCCAAAAGCATGATGGGTGTGGGCGTTTCGCCTGAAAATTCAAGCCTGATCTCACTCACCTCCGTCCACGAGTTTCTGTTGTACGCCTGGATGCGAGGTGAGCAGGGAGCCTGGCGCGATGCCGTGCGATTTGAGTGCGATCGGTGCCGCGCAGATGGCCGCCACCAGGCGGCCAGCGTCGTGCTGGGCGCGCAGAACGGCGCCCACCTCGTCGGAGGCTGCCAGCGAATTACTGCCAGGCTGTCCGCCGGGCAGAATGACCGCGTCGAATTTGCGCTCTTTTGCTTCCGATAGCGCCACCTCGGGCGTAATCACCGTCTGACGTGCGCAGCGCACTGGTCCTTTACCCAACAGACCCGCCACAGTGACCTGAAATCTGGTATTTTCCGGATTACTCCTGATCTCCGGAGTGAGTCCCTTGAACTGATGTTCTCCGGGGGCAAGTTTTTGTCCGGAGAAGAAAGACCCTGTTGGGGTGCAAAACGGACGGCTACGACCACAACAAAAAGCTCGG
>JAPYMA010000613.1:0-62192 GCA_035041965.1 Anisakis pegreffii | reverse complement strand
ATAATGATAGTAATAATAATGATAATAATAATAATAATAATAATAATACTAACTGACCGAAATAATGCGCAAATTGTACGGAAGAACCGTAGGACGTTTCGGCGTTAGAACGCCATCATCAGCCACAATGTTGGGACACAGATATGGAACAAACTGGAGCGGACATGAATTAGTAGATAATATGTTGTTGGGGTCGAGGATTAGTAGTGGTTGTTGGGGCAGAGTTTTAATCCGAATGATTAGGTGAATAGTATTTTGTAGTAAGCAATATTTTATAGATATATTATTATATTATATTTTATTTTAGAAATTTAAATACTTTATAGCCTCTTTCATCTCCTGCTTTATATTCACGTCCGGGTTTAAGTTTCTTATGGTGATTGCTTCCAATATTTTCCTCCTTTGCGTGTTCCGTTCCACCGCAATTATTTCCACACTCGTTTTCGGTTCCATGCCGCCATGTTCGTTCTTCATGTGTAGCGACCATGGTTTTTCCCTTTCGGGATGCCTCATATCTCCCACGTGTTGCCGATACCTCTTCTCCAATGGTTGGCCCGTCTCCCCAATGTAGAATGCCGAGCAGATCAGACAGTTGATACGATACACCACTCCCTTTAATTTGCAGGCTCCACTCCTCTTCCCACATATTTCGCAGTTATCTTTCTCACATTCTCTGTCGTACAATCTGGAGTCTACCAATATATCTTTCAGCGTGCGCGGTTTCGCGCTTACTACATTCGCTTGGATACTCCACTTCTTGAACACCTTCCTGATTTTGTTGACAAATTCATCCGTTATGAACGGTACCTTTAGTGTCGGTAACCCCGATGCGAATTTTCTGCCTCTCGTTCCCTTGCATAGGTAGTTCGGATTATAACCGTTATTTTGAATGATGTTTAGTGCTTTTTCTCGTGACTGTTCTACATATCCAGTCGTCGAGAGACTCACAGCACGGTTTATTATGTTTTTAACTACCTGTGTCTTTATGTTTTGTGGATGGGCTGAGTTTTCGTTCATTATGATGTTTTTTCTCATCGGTTTTCTATACCATCTTGTTTCCATCGTTCCATCCCGTATACTCAGTTCCACATCCAGGAACGGTAGCCAACCTTCCTTATTTGGTGCTTCTCGTGTCAACTTTATTTCTTTTGTGCAGCTGTTCATTAACGAGAATATTGAATCCATGCATTTATCTTCCTTGGTAATTATCAAGATGTCGTCAATATACCTTCGATACAGTACCACATCCCTAGTGATACATTTCCTTTCTATGGAGTCCATATACGTGATAGCCAGTAATGGTGCTAGTCGATTGCCCATGGCTAGGCCCCTTATTTGTTTGTAGTATTCACCCCTGAACCTGAAAATATTGCATCTGAGGCAAGCTAGTGTCAGTTGTTTCAGGTCAGAGGGTGTAATGCCAAGTAAATTGATGGAGTTCAGATTCTTGGCAAGGAGCTGGAAGAGGCATTCAACTGCAGCATCATTGTTTATGTTTGTGTATAGCGACTCCACGTCAAAACTTTCCATTCTCGCATCATGTAAATCCACGTGTTCAATATCCCGTAAGAGTTGTACCGTATTCGTTAGGTGTGCCGGTATTTCTTTCAACAATGGTGTAAGCATAGATGTTATTAGCCAACTAACCCGGTCTGCTGGACCATCACATGCCGAAATTATTGGTCGAGTTTTTAGTTTATTTTCTTTTGCTTGCAATATGTCCTCTTTCTCGCTTTTGTGCGTTTTGAGAAGGAAATATATTACGGGGCATTGAGGGTGATTGTTTGTCAAGAGTTGCTGAACTGTTTTCGGGACGTTCCTCCGTACGCAGACATTTTCCCATAGTGATTTTAGATCTCGGAAGGATCTTTCAAACTCTGCCTTGGTCGATGTTGCGTACACACTTTTGTCATTCAGGTGTACATTCGCCAGTTCTTTATCAAGTTCTTGACTCATTACAACAAACTCCCCTCCCTTGTCGCTTACTGATATTCTGATGTCACCATTTCGGATCTTATTCTTCAAGATTTTTTTTTTTTCAAGATTCATTATTATTATTACTATCATTATTATTACTTACCAAAAATGCGCATCGCAACGCATACTCATTAGTTCTCAAACGATTTTAGCAGCGTTATAAAAAAACAGGAACATGTTAGCTATAAGCACGCTGGGATCCTGCGAAAATCATCCAAACACAACTTAATTTAATGTGTTTGAGTGAGGCTTAGGTTTTGTTATGCATAAGCATACGCTAAGGCTCATATTTCGGTTTAGAGTCACATTCAAGTCGAGAGTGAGCCAAATTGACTCGGCTGATTTGTATTTCCCTAGTTGCCTCTCACCTTCATGAATTGTTCCCTGGTTACCTCTCACCTTCATGAATTGTTCCCTGGTTACCTCTCACCTTCATGAATTGTTCACTGGTTACCTCTCACCTACATGAATTGTCATAAATACATATTTTGAACTTGAAATTGCACTGAAGCGGTCGATGATCTGATTTGCGCTCAAAAGTTTATCGGTGAGCAGTTTAGCGGCACTGTAATGCAGAACGCAGTCTTGATAAAATTAAGCATTTTACATCAAAGCACCTTTTCCTGTTACCCATTTGGAAAGCGTCGTTTCCGTATTTATCATCTTAATCACCATTTCCGATTTGTATGAAGGGATAACGCACTAAAAACTGAATCATTAAATTCTTCACTGAAATCTGTATTGAATAATGACGACGTAGAAATGTATGTGTTCATGCGTTTTTTGTCATTAAATTTGATCAGTTCTGATTCACAGAAGATTCATAGATCATCACTTTTTTTGGAGAAGGTGAGACAAAATGAGATGTCGTGTGATATTTCCATAGGGAAATATCGACTGAGCAGTTTTTTGCATTTTAGATTAATTCGATAGAGATTCACGTTGTAAAAGCTTGATGTCAAAATGTCAACAAGCCAAGGTGATGGAATTGTTTCAAAGATGTCCTTATATTACTTGACTATTGTGTCGATGTTCCCGTCTCCATTGGCGCTCACAGAGATTTGATAATCTGCTGCAGTCGTCCCTGTAAGACATCTGACACAGTTATGTCACATTACATCAATAGGTCTTCATTGCAACAACATTTACATCTTACTTCATGCACTATAGAGATGTCCTTTGCACTATTCAAGCCCAGGTTGCCAACTCTTTAAGCCGCAGGCCCAGTGAATTTATTGTCGTTGAGCATCTCCGGTAACCTTCTCGTAATTTTCCTTGTGATGAAAGATGATATGTCAACAATCATAACGGAATAACGCTTACAACTCACGTTTCACGTAATAACGCTCACGTTTCTTCTTCCATCTGATCTTCTAATGCGATTTGCATCAGATTGTTCGTTTCTGCAATTGTAAACGTCTTGGAGGAACGTATGGTGATGAGCAATTAGAAATGACAACGAACGGTGATGTTTCTTCGAATGATCAAATGACGTATGGTTGGTGTGCTCGTGGTGATCGTTTGCCACGAGAAAATCGAGTTCCCTTCAATAGGCCAACAATTCGACAAATTTACGATTCGCTTCCATTTGTACGACGTTATTTTATCTATTGGTTAAAGCATGTCGGCAAGAAAGAAAAACTTTTCATCAATACGTTTCAACCGTTGCGACATAAACCGCATTATGGTCAGTGAATCAATGCTCGTTTTGTGTGTGTATTCTGGATGAGTTGAATGAATGTAGTTGAAAATGTTGTTATTCAATCCTTTGTTGATAGATTTACCGTTGTGTGATAATCATCCTGAATAAGTATGCTATAATGACTGAGTGACAATAGGATTAAGATAATCACGTCGTGGTTATACATGAAATGTTTCGTTCCGAATGGATACATTTTGTAGTGATTGCTTAACATAGCAGATTTCTTCTTTTCTTCGGTATTGTGCTGAATACGATTGCCGAAGATGTTAGCTTGAAAGGTAATCTGTTGAGGTGTTCCTTGTGGTGGGATTGGATCTGGTTCAATAGGTCGTGATTTTCGTGGAGGATTCTGTAAATTTGGTTTGCGGCCAGGGCTTATCGAGCATAAAGTGGATGTTGTTAGAGCTGATCAGGTTAACTTGTTTTGGACGGATTATAGATGAATTCCACATAAGTTTGGAGTATTTTCAGTGTGCCAGCTAACACTGAATCAAAGCAGCTTTTCAGATTCGTTAGATTTTCTGTTTATAGTTTATTGTGACAATACGCCAGCAGAAAAGTGATGAGCATTTCGAGAGTGTATATCAGAAAGTATTATGTGCGGCTCCAACAACGTCAACCGCAAGCACGGAACTCAGTTCATGGGATTTTTCCTTCCCTCGTGATTGTCTTACATACAGGTGTGTGTCTCGCAAAAATGCTATTCTACCATACCTTCTCGTAAAATTCTAAAAACTCAGCAACGATGAGCGTCTAATCAATGAATTTAAGAGGTTTATATCCGCGATCATGGACACGTTATGAAATCCCTGAATGTGGGGTTTCTATCATCATGAGGCAAATTTCTCCAGTAATTCCGGGCGATTATCATGTACGTTACTCTATTTACGTTCAATGATTTGGAGTAAATTTTAGTCGATGTTTTAGCGATGAAATCGCTAGGAAAGCTGATAGAAATATGTAAATATGAATGCAAGACGTGAAGAAATGTGTGCTTGAATAATGTAAATTTTATAGGACAGTTCATTACCAGTGAGTGTGTTTGTGTTTGATGTTGAAAACAATTCGAATAAAGGACTTTATGTAAGTATTACGTTGACATTTCGAAATGGTACTGGTTATCATAAATGGTCTCAAGAAGGAAGTTGTACATCAGTTCTATTCGACAATCATTTGAAAGATGCTAAAGGTATTGTGGCAGTCATATCTAGATACGTTTAGAATCAGGTTTAATAGGCATTTTATCGATTGGCCTGTGTGACATGAGTTACCTGAAAAAATGTATGTTGTTTTAGTGAAAGGTGTCTGTTTGGATCATACAATCAGTCACATGCGATGTACATATGCCTTAGCGGTGAAATGTAATGAACACAATTCCATATCAAGGTGCTCATCGTTTAATCCATCTAAATCCGGTGACGTTGTTTGGAGATCTCTTTGGAGTACGGGTCATTTGAGTACTGAAGGTTGTTTTGATTTTGTTTCTGTTGTATCATGACTATTTTATTTGGGACGGTACAGTTAATGGCCAAGTCAGCACTAGTCAGCCTTTCAGTGGAAACCAAGGTTGAAAACTAGTCAGTCTTTCAGAAGTGGAAACCAAGGTTGAAAACTAGTCAGTCTTTTAGAAGTGGAAACCAAGGTTGAAAACTAGTCAGTCTTTCAGAAGTGGAAACCAAGGTTGAAAACTAGTCAGTCTTTCAGAAGTGGAAACCAAGGTAAACAAGCAACAAATATTACATTACTGAAGTTGAGGTCCAAATGTTTTGATTCGAATGGCATCAAAGCGAAAGTGGGACGTTATCGAGAAGTTGAAGGATGTGCATGTAATTGGATTGTTTAAAATGTGGTATTTAAAGGTGATATTGTTGCATCAACTACAAAAGAACTCGCAGTAGCGATATGCTGTCAGAGTTATGTAAAGCCGAATTCCTTGTTCAAATCATGTATGGAGTTCACTCTCGTTTGGGATATGCCTATCGTGCAGTTTGGTGCTCGGAATCGTAACTATCGCAGGTGAGTAGATGGAAGTTTGTGTGAATGTTCGATTAATTCAATGACAACTGTTCTAGAAGATATACGCGATTTTTTGGTGATTGCGGTGATGCAGCACCCGCAATATGTATGTATGCGTTAAACAAATATCCGTATTGGGAACGTTCCATTGAAAATTGGCAAAATCCAATTCTCGATCACCCGTTTGTTCTCTTCATTCTTGTATATTTTATCTCTTTTCTGATGTTATTGCCTGTGTTTACATTGGATTTGGAGATGAAAGAGACATTTTTCGACGTTTTAACACCGCATTTCGGATGTTCCTAAAAATCCGACAATATTTCACTAAAAAGGATTACGTCTGGATATGCGGAGGACACTATAATGTGCAAAATCCTTTGCATTCAGAACTTAGCCCACATTCGCTATATATTTTAGACTGAGTAGTATTTTTATATCCTTTTGCTTCATATCACTAATTTTAACAGACGACTGACTCATAATCGCAACTCTGAGCGTTATCGTAGCGGTCAGCAGTGACATCAGTTACAACTGTTCTTGCGATTGATTTCATTGTTTTAATGTGTGTTGAAATAGGTTTGTTCTAAGTGCAAGCAAGTTATCGTAAAGCAGATAGATATCCGTGTGAAATTGATTTTCAGGAATTTACCCGATTGGTACAAGTCAGCGTTATTCAATGAGCTTTATTATATGACTGATGGTGGTTCGATATGGTTCGAATTTGATGAAGACTGGATTGTTGATGAACAACATTTATCATCTTATAGTATCGCGCTGATGAAGGAATTCGGTCGTTTCGGATATTTAGAATGTAATTCATTTGAGTGCATTGCAGTTACAACTAAACAAAATTGATTTTCGTTGTTCAAAATGCGTTGAATCAATGAAACGTTTATCTGTCATCGAACACTTCAGTGTTGCAACTTCATCAATGTTAATAAATGATTGAAATCGTTGAATTTAAGCATGGGAATATCGAATGGTCAATACATACGATGTACATTTTTATGCATCGTTTGCTCTCGCACAACTTTGGCCAAGTCTTGAACATGTTTTGCAAGCTGAATTTAGTACGTTCATACATTCGTTATTGGTTGTGCTTGCACCTATACTATCAACCAAACCAAATGCCACTCTTTCAGCCGATCAAATCGAGCACTTTGATGGGAAGAGTGTAATATATCATATGGAGGGTGATCGTGCACCAAAAAAGTCACGTTCTCGTGTACCACACGATCTCGGTAATCCGGGTTAGTTTTCCACGCTTCTTTTTTCAAGGAAGTCTCTAACAAATTGTTCCATCACAAGCGGGTATATTGGAAATTACATCACAAGTTCTTTACGTGAATAATTTAAATGGCATCTATTGAAATAAATAACTGTCTTCAATATGTCGTGTCGAACTAAATGCAGAGTTGGCAGATTCATTGATGACTGCAATCATCGGCCGACGAAAAAATCCAAATGAAGAAGCAATTAGTGAAGCATAGATGGGTTTTAACTCAATCAAAAAAGCAACTCTAAAAGACAGTTTCATTTTCAGCTGTTGATCCGTGGTTGTTAACGAATGCCTACGTAATGCATGATACAGGAAAGTGGAAAGATCTCAATCTGAAGTTTATTTTGATCAGTTTACGGGACTACCTATGTGTCCTTAATAAGGATCACAGGTGATTAGTTGAAATGTTGCGATTCAAAGAGTATGATCTCGTATCATTTAGAATCGATTATGTGTGCACATAAATGTAGTATTCGAATGTTTTTGGGTATTATTCAGTTTCTTAAAACTGGTATGGCCGGCGGTCAAAAATCTGATCAATGAGGGTCTTGAACGATGGGATTTAGACGGTGATGGTATGATTGAGAATTTTGGTGCTGCTGATCAAACGTATGATGCATGGAAAATGGATGGAGTTAGGTGAGCACAGCGAATGTTTATTCGTATTTGACAAATAAATTCAGAGTGAAATGAATGATGTAATTGTAGTGCGTATTGCGGTTGTTTATGGTTAGCATCTTTGTTGGCTGCATCTGTGATGGCTGATGAGATTGGAGATAAACAGTGCGCGAAACGTTTTGCCGAAACTTTGAAGCGTGCTCGTGAGGCTTATATAAAGAAATTATGGAATGGAGAATACTATAACTTCGATGAGCATTCACGTAGTAAACGAACTATCATGGCCGATCAGTTGTGTGGCTATTGGTTTTTGCATTCTATATCACCGCAACTTGCCAATCAGGTTCTTCTTTCCAATAGTCTTATCTGTCACTAAATTTGGAACAGTCATAAAACAGTTTTAAAGCAATCTGTTTTTAGAGTGATCACAGATTAATAGAGGAAAAGTTATACGAAAAATGATTTCAATTTATGTTTGAGATACGATGCGTTAGCAGAAATTAAAGCTGTGATGTTGATTGTATGTTACGGACACTGAATGCGGTTACAACTGAGGTACTTTCAGCTTAATGTCTGTATTACTTTGTAGTTATTACCAATAACGCACGTTCGATCCGTACTGAACACCATCTATAATTACAATGTATTGCGCTTTGCTGGTGGTCGTTTGGGCGCAGTTAATGGTATGCGAAGAGATGGAACGGTTGATCATAATTATATTCAGGCTGATGAAATGTGGACCGGAGTGACGTATGCTCTTGCTGCATTTTTTATTCAACAGGTTCATTATCTGGGTTGATTTGATAATAATTAGTAAATACTTCATTAGTGGTATACTTTTTTTGGATTGTAAGTATGAAATGATCGATTTTAGGGCGCTTTACAACGTGGATTTGATACGGCGTGGGGTTGTTACGATGGTTGTTTCAATCGTTTTGGCTTACAATATCAGACACCTGAAGCACTTTATGAAGAGCGATTCTATCGCGCGATTGGTTACATGCGTCCATTGAGCATTTGGGCAATGCAATGGGCGTTAACACGGCATTGTGGAATATTCGATTCGAATTGTTTAGCACTGGAAGGCATTCGAACATCATCACCAACTAATTTTACACCGGATAGTTTGTGGGATGGGAATGATATTGGGGAACGAGAAGATGAGGACGATTATGATCGTTACACAGCCACCAATGATTCTGACTAGACGATGTCCTCATGAAGGACGCACCTGTGTTAGCATCGAATTGCTTGTTTATTTCATTTTCATTCATCGTCGCCAACTTCATCATATCGTGTCCATTTAGTGTCTGCAATAAGAAACACCTTTTTCATCACTACGACATGACTATTGCCGTTCATATCTATGATATTGAATGCACATCTCAGTACGTTCGTTCTTTGGGTATTAGCCGAGCCATTATCTATATTCAGTTGCCTGAAATTACGGTTGCGATCGCGTGTTTCAATTTAAAAGATGGTGAGAGAAAATTTCGGACAATTTTTGTGAAGAAAAGATCGCAGAGTTTTTTTTTTCAAATCAAGACTATCGATTGTCGACCAAGGAAAGCAAAATGCTTCAGTATTTGTTCAGTTCATACTATCTGGGCGATCCACATGTAAAAGTTGTACTCATCTCTAACTGTGCAACACTCAAATTAGCAAAACATCCTGTTCGATGTAATAATAATAATAATGTGTGTTTTGTTTCGTTGCCTATTTTAAGAAAACGATCGTTTAGTTCATATCCGTATCGCATAAGATAAATTGATACTTTCAACTCGTTCAGTAGATTAAGCTTACATTTAAACTGCTTTTGATAAAAGAATGAGTTGGCATCTTCATTAATTTATTGCATAATAATTTATCAACATACTAATGCGATTTACTTTTCTTTTGTAAAATTTGTAAGTTGATCTTGTGTGATCTGATGATTGTTGTTCATTCAATTGTTACTTTTTCATACAATGCCATTCAATTGTTACTTTTTCATGCAATGCCATTTTTCATGCAACCACCGTTGGGATCTATGATCGCTTAGTTTTACTGAAATTTGTACGTGGAATTACAAAAACTTCATCTTTTAATGTTTACTTTTATTCATTTGCAGACTGATAATTGTTCTACTTGCAATTAGAATGTAAACAAAATTTTTTTTTCAGTTAGGAGCAGAATTATTTTTCAGCCAATATTTGTCATAGGAAACTTCCATGTTATTCACTTGGTAACAGTTTGAGCATGTTTTATTTATGGATTATTCAGGAGCCTATGAGATTCAACAGCGTTCTTGAATGTGGACAAAATAGTTGCAGTGAATAATTTTGTTCGTTGCATGCTCATCGAATCAGTTTGTTTGTGTTCGTTCAATTGTGTTCACATTATATTACAAATTTCGTTAGTTCATCCATAGGCAATTTTGTTATTTTAATGATTATTGATATAATTATTTTAAACAAGTCTAGACGTATGTGTGGTCTTTCATGTTATTAAGTTAGGTACGCAGTCACTTGCTATTACAATATTAATCTCATGTCTCAAGCAAGTGAACGTTGTGACCATTTTAATGATGTTCGCTTCCGCCATTATTAGTAATAATATGACGATTATGTTTTCATCTCTACTCGTGCATCTAAGTGTGCGTGGGTGCGTTGATATCATTGCGGTCTGATAATATTTCTTTGACTGATCTGTCCTATCGTATTGTATTCCCGACTGGTCGCAGATACATTAAACTCAACCTTTTGTAGTATTACCGACTGGTAATAAATTAATCAGTTTTTATTCATGCATTCCAACACGATAAATATTCTTCCCTATTGCTATTATGAAAACCTATACAAATCACCCACACCAGTGTTTTCATATGAGTATACTTTTCAACAGGGTGTTGAATGTGCTCAACGCGAACTTAATGCAAATGTAATGTTCGTTTTTTAAAAGATATAAAGCTAACATTGACAATTCCGTGCTGAACGATATGTTCACTCATAACATTGATAAATTTAGTCAAGGTCCACATCCTTATGCAATCCTCCTTTTCAATTTTTTTTGCTCTATTTTATCGATTTTCGCCTGACCTTTTCCACCGCTTCGATGTGTTATGTTCTCATCAGGGAAAGAACGGGAAGAACAAGACAAGTCAGTACTCATTTGAAGTATTGATCAGAGGAATAAATCTCCATTAAGCGTTACGCATAATCAGTGCACGGAAACTCAGTATGCAGATGGAGGTGATTAGAATATCACAAAATGAGATATCATATTTTACTTCGTACGAAGATATATTATAAAGATTTTCTGCAATATCTAGAAAACTACAACCTATATGGAAATTTCCAACGAGAAATACAGAAAACGCAATACAGAGAATAGCAAGGAAAAGTAGTGAGTTGCAGTACGTGAAAATTAAGTTATAAATTTGGATAATTATAGGAATTTGTCTCATTTATTTACTACTCGAGATAATGCGTGTGGCTTTAAATACACGATTTCTAACTGTGCCATTGGCAAGTGTGAATATCACAGCGACAGCACTTGACGTTATATCAGGAATACGTTCATTAGTGAACCGATCGTTCAAAAAAAAAAAAACAACTATAAAACCTTCTAGACACAACGATATTGAATAAAATCAAAATAAATTTTATAATCAATGGTATAAATTTCATTGTTGTGAATTGATACTTTTTTAGAAATTAATCGTTAGGAAACGTTTTTTAGGCGGTCATAAAGTTTCCATGAGTGTCCATAAGACTTTCAAGCCAACTAGAATCGCTCCTTACCGAAAAATTAAAAAAAAAATTATTCATCAGAACATTGATAAATTCAAAATCTATTCAAACAATGAGTAAAATTACAATATTCGTAAGAGTTGACTAAGGATAGCGAAATTGAAGACAACAGTTGAGCAGATAAACGTGAACAAATGTTTAACGGTTGTTCACCACTGGATGCATTATGATTCAGAAGAGAGTGAAGTTGAACACTGATTATCGAAACATAATGTTCGTAAGTTTTCGAAAGTTCACGTGAAAACAAACAACAACTACGTTGCTTAGTTATAAAGTGTAAAATTATTTGCTAGCGAATTGAAGACTACATTGATGGATAATGAAAAATTATGAAGTGTCTTTGTCTTTATCGGAGAAACCCAACTTTGCCATATCTTCTTTAGTCATCAGATCGTTATCCATTCGACACTTTAAATATGCTTTTGCCAAATGACGACATTTATCATTCACATTCTGAAATGCAACCTTCTCTCTGTGAAAATGCTGTGAAATTTCATAAAGTGAATTTTCAATCTGAACTAATTTATTCAAGTTTCGAGCTCAATATAAGTTTCAAGTAAATGAGTTAGTAAATT
Source organism: Anisakis pegreffii (assembly GCA_035041965.1). NCBI lineage: Eukaryota > Metazoa > Nematoda > Chromadorea > Rhabditida > Anisakidae > Anisakis > Anisakis pegreffii. The sequence goes on along the minus strand of JAPYMA010000613.1, from coordinate 50,234 downwards.
AAATAAATGCCAATAAGCTTAAAGCTTAAACTTAAATATAAGCTTAAAAACGATAAGCTTGAACTTTAATCAATATTATGAATAGAACAAACCTTATTTTCATGCAAACATATCATATAATTGAGCATACTCAACTTGCATTCGCCTTCGTGATCTAACGGAAAAGACCCTTTAAGAGGTGGCGAGACGGTAGTCACTCTCGAAAACGGACCTGCCTGACCAGACATCTGAAAGTGATCAGTCGAACGTAGTACCGCTATTGACTACCGAAGAAACGTGCACTTACAACTGATCGATTAGATGTCTCTTTTAGCTTCTTTTTGGATTCTTATGTACTTCTCCCAGCTTTGCACAGGCATTGCAGGAGTGGGTCGCCAACGACGCCACTCTTCAAAAACGATGTATGACGCAAAACAGCCTGTAAATGTTGTATCGTCGCACACTACGATGGATCCAACTTGTTTCAGTGCTCAATAAAAACCATACGTGAGCAGTTTGAATTAGCATGTATTAGAATATTCTTCAAAATATGGTAGAAGTAAAAGTTGCGCATGATTATCTTCTTCTCTTCAAGGAATAACGAAACGAGACCAATTAATGCGACCAGTAATGTTGCTTGTTTTATGCTCGACTGTCGAACCATAAATGTCGAACAAACCACGATTTGATTCACTGAACGAATCTTTCAGCTTCAATCAGACTCAAGTAGACCGTCACGACTGTTGCACCAACGATTCAAATCACACCTTTTAAGTCGTGTACCACTCAGCTGTCCAAACGATACAAAATCTTCGGTCTATTGCAAAAATGTTTATTAATTCAATCGATTACACGAATCTCTACTCAGTCAGCTTTCAACTCATCAAATTAGATATTCGCGAATACATACCAACCACACTGATATTAGCTGTTCAATGTATACTGTGTATAACTTTAAAGTAAAAGAACAAACCCGATAGTAAAGATTAATAATCGATGGTGTGTAACGATACAGAAATTGTCTCGATTGTTCGCTTCTTCTCAAATGACAAAAGCCCAAAAATGCACCACCAAACAATATCACTTCTGTGGCGATCAACCCAACGAGTCCTTTCTTTCCCAATAAAGCCAGCTACAAGCAAGAATAATCACTCTGATCACAAACCATACTAATCCCTTTTTTATGCCTCGCCTGATTGTCTGTCACAAAATGAAACACTCAATCAAAGTATATCGCCGTAATTTACTCGCACTTATCTGTTAGTCACACTGCATGTAACCAGTAAGCTTCTAACGATCCACCCTTTCAAAATGTACGAGTACATTTGCAAAAACGTTTCCCCTTCGCCGTCAAAACTCAACAGTCGTTTAAGATTTAAACATTTCAAAATTTGTCATTTGCAGTTGGCCACTGAAAACGATGGTTGATTAACATCGAACACTAATTATGATGAGTTTGAGGTAACTAAACTTACAGGAGTGATAAATTTTGAAGTATTTATAGATCTGCTGACATTCCCCGGTCATGCGCTTTACGTAGTGGGTAAAGAAGAATCGCATGAACAAGATCAATAGGTAGGTAAAAGCCAGCTACAAGCAAGAATAATCACTCTGATCACAAACCATACTAATCCCTTTTTTATGCCTCGCCTGATTGTCTGTCACAAAATGAAACACTCAATCAAAGTATATCGCCGTAATTTACTCGCACTTATCTGTTAGTCACACTGCATGTAACCAGTAAGCTTCTAACGATCCACCCTTTCAAAATGTACGAGTACATTTGCAAAAACGTTTCCCCTTCGCCGTCAAAACTCAACAGTCGTTTAAGATTTAAACATTTCAAAATTTGTCATTTGCAGTTGGCCACTGAAAACGATGGTTGATTAACATCGAACACTAATTATGATGAGTTTGAGGTAACTAAACTTACAGGAGTGATAAATTTTGAAGTATTTATAGATCTGCTGACATTCCCCGGTCATGCGCTTTACGTAGTGGGTAAAGAAGAATCGCATGAACAAGATCAATAGGTAGGTCTAAGCCTAAATTACTGATGCAGAAGCATCGTTTCACGGTCGTCGATACGATAGCAGGACGCTTGTAAGGAAGAGAATAATTCAGCATTTCACTGCTCTCTTCTTCGTCAACCCTTCCTAGCCCAACTCACTTCTCCCTTTTCTGTCATCCCGTTGCATAACTTTCTCCTGTACGGCCAAAATAAATCTGAACACTCTTCTCCACCAAGCACACAATCCCATTCAAATGTTTAAAAGATCTTTGCACTGTTTTGAATTGCTTATGGCAAAATTTTTGGCCTTTCCGCTTCACGATTACACTGAAACGGATCAGCACATAAGCAGCACATTATGAGCGGTGTGATTACCTCACAAACATTTCAGCATCAACCTCAACAAGTATCATTTCAGATGAAATTTAACCAATTCGATTCAAGTTTCGTCGAGATATATAACCCGTTTGGAAGAAATTATTATCACTTTCACATACAACAACCTGACAAATAAAATTGAAGATACATTTGCACATCCAACTACCACATAATATGTACATCAAATGAACAAAATAAAACTTGAAAAGAACACCTAAAAAGAGAACGGAAGAAAATGTTGAACAGTAAAGAAGATAGGTCATACAATACAAGTGGCAGGTGATAACGGAATGAATACAAAAAACAATTCATTTGGATTAGACTGATCCGAACCGAATATATTGATAAGAATGAAATACTGTTTAAAACTCTTTGTATAGCAAAAACAAATGCAATCACTTCATCAGTTTGGCTTTATCGCGCCACAAACTGATTCTAAAATCATCACCATTCACACCCTGACAGCCGATACCGACGCTGTTTTACTGACCATCTGTTCTCTTTGCTCAACTAATTCGTTCAGTGCTAGAAGTCTCTGCAGAATTTTTTCGTTCACCAACGGTTCGATGTCCTACAAATACATTTGTCAAAATATCTGAATGTAGCATAGATTTTTTTGCAAGTATTATTACTTTTTGAAATTAAGATTTAACGACTGGTAGAGGAGTTGGTTTTTGAATGAAGTTGAAATGATTTACACCGCAAAACAAAGATGAATAGGATGGGTGAAATGAAATTATACGAATAAACACTGTATGAAAGCATTGCATGAAAGACATACAATGCGATCCTGTGCCACAATGCTTGGATTATATCGGAAGTAGTAGTCTTTCCATGGTCGAATTCGAGGCATTTTCGTGTTCGGACGTAATACTTCAATGAATCGAGGGAAGCGATTGTATAAAGGATTGAGAAAACGACGACGATTCGCTTCTATATAGGACCACAGAGAAACTGTATTCTCTCTTACTCTCTACAGCAAACATTTTTATAATTATAATTGTATTTTTGTTCTATCACTTTCATAACACAGAAGTGAGAGCAATTTTTAGTTCACGAACTCACAATGAACTGGAATGTATGTAAAGGAGGGAAGAAATGGGAAATGATGCAATAGAAATGGTTTCAGATCGTTGTCTGTTTCTTGACCTTAACTCCGTGTCGATTAGAGTAAGTCTTATTAGAGCAAGCAGCAGTATGTGTGTGTTTGGATCAACGACCCTCATTTACGTAAGAAGTATTATCGTGCACACACCTGTATGATTATGCAGTCTGTCTAACGGTTATCCATCCATTCACCCATCCTTCTACAGATCATTGTTTTAACACTTCATCCTATTCGCCTATACATAACACTTCCATTCATTCCTATGTTGTCCTGATAATGATGTTTGTTCATCTCATTTCGTCTCCCAAATGCCCATCTGACAATCAGTGGAATGTTATCAGTTTGTGTGGTTATCAGTCATTCTCCATCTTATCACTATCACAACATCCCGTTGCCTTTACAACCTTTCGGTACTCTTCAATTTTTGTTGCCATTCGATTCGTCTTTCGTTTGCGATTGATTGTATCAAATGAATCGTTAATTCCATCAGCTACTTCCTTGTGCATTCGTTAAGAATCGAATGAGAATGCCACACCCCACACCCCGCAAATTCACGGCAAATCACACAGTCAAATTCCTTGCATTCTTATTTTGATGATTAATTGAAATAAAAAAAGATAAGAGGTGAACTCAAATTCAATATGAAAATGTATTTCAAAGATATGTGGAGTAAATGTATATCTTGAACGAACGATAGTGACGAACGTGTTAACGATGCCTATATTTGAAGATCAAAAATTAATTTTTGTGCTCTCTTTTTTCATTGTCAGTGTCATTAATTTATGAAGAATTAAGTGGTGATGATTGATTCGGTGAATGAATAAATGACTTGTTACATTCCATTCTAATCTCTTTTTCTTCACTTACCCAATTCATAACTCCTTTTTCATTGTTTTCAATGTTTGTCTCATGTTTCATTTATCGAGAATCAACCATAACGAATCAGTTCTATTGAAAGTATAGAATTCTTAGCATTAATGAATTTTTCGTTGTTGTTATGTGAATTTGCTCAATCAGAGTGACAGTTAAAATGACACAACATGAGTCTATTAAAGAAATGTTGATGTGTAGAGTCATATGGATAGTGATTGAGAAGAATGTTCGCAGCATAACTTCATGCTAGAATGACAAGTTAACTTTTGTGAATTGTTCGTTCAAAAAATTTCACCGATGAGTGAATCTAAACAGGAAATGAAAGAGTTTTGCGTGCAATGTGCAGGTGTGGAATTCTTGAAACGTTCAGTTGCTGTGAACGTTTTAATGACTCTGCGACAAAAATGTCTTCAATATGTCAGCAGATTCACAAAATCGTTTAGTGCCATCATCAAATTCCGTTGATTTCAGTTCCGTTCGGTTTTGTTCCATTCACGAAAATAAGACTAAATAAATATAAGAAAAACCCGTTTCACAATTCGAATCACTTATGAGCAACGATAAAATTATTTAATGGCTCCAAAAAAACAGCAAAAATTTTCGAATGAAATTGAATTCCTCGCCATAATCCCATCAGTTATGGGTAAGGACAAATATCCACTTGCGGATTTTTTATATTTTTCCGGTCATAGGTCAGTCTGTAGAGAAGTGCGAAGGGAGGCAATGACCCCGAGGCACTGTACACACCGTCAATATTGTAGCTTCTGTGTGTCTGTGCATGTGCGAAACACGAACTCAATTGGGTCATCAATACGATCACGCTCGTTATTACTAATGATCACCCGAACATTCTAAACATTCTTCAGCAACATTTCACTGATTATGAGAATAATTTTTGCTGATTACCACTGCAGATCCGTCTTCTTTTCCATCTTTACGATTGTTTATTGATATTAATCACTGCGCTCTCTTTCAGTTTCCACTTCATCTCATATGTTTTTAATCGTGTCTTATCAAAATCGAGTGAATCAATTTGATTTCCATTTCTGTCAGCGGGGAAGTTTCAGTTAAATATATATGAATGTAAAATCTTGTGAACCTAATCAAGCTTTCGTAGTAGAATAACTCTGAAGCGTTTTAGGGCTTTGCGATATTGTAACGTTTCTTTTCCGCATAGAAGGCGGATTGCGGAAAAGTAGTGCGTGGTTTTATTGTTGCTAATTGGGTTTAGGTTTGCGTTGTGTCGTTAAGTTTTAATGGGCCAGTCTGAATTGTGCATCCCACTTACATTTAGTTATTCTGCTCTTGATGTGTAGGTGGAGGGGACAAAAGGAACTTACGTCCGTAAGCATCACTTTTAGCATTCGTTTTCATTTTCTCTTTTTTTTCGACCAGAACATTTTTTCCATTTGCATCTTTTCGTTTAACAATTTTCTTGCTTGCTGACATCATTGCACTTTTTAAAGCGCTCATCGTCAGCAGAAAATTCGAGCAGTGATTAAGTTTCATATTGATTGACCCTAGACACGAATGATGCGTACTTCACATCATCACATCATTGCGTGTAGGCGGTAATTGGTATCGAATTGCAGTTGAGGGTGATATTTGGTAAATTGTGAACGAATAGTGAAAGTACGAACGCAGAACACAAATAATGAAAGCTTGTAATAAGCATAAATGCGCTCACCCATAATGACGTCGTCGTACATGCACAACATCTGAGGAGTGATTGATATGAACGATGGATGTTGCGTTGCTGTGTGCTTAAAACAGTGACGTCAACTCATTTCCATTTGCTTTGTATGGGCGATCGTTCTTTTCATTCATTCATCACATTTAATTTCTTTGTTGTAATACCATAAGGCAGGCAGGAAGTTGTGCTGCATAAAAGGAGATGAAGTATTGCCGTTGCGTTGCTTAGTTGGAAGTTTTAATTGTTCACATGCATCCATGAGAATAGGACAGTTCTTGGTTGATTCAGGTGAATGCTTCTGAACGTTTACTCGGGAGTTTTTGTTCAGAATTTCATAGGAAACTATTGTAGGTCGGGCTGGCGAGAAAAATCCGAAAATTCTCATATCAATGAGAATGTTGTCATAAATTTGACCATGAACGTTTGGAAAATTATGTGTGACTGTGAGATTTATGTATTTGTGATCACGAGTTGCTCTTATTTTTGATGCCGTGTAGTCAGTGACTTGGTGTTATTACTGTTATTTTTAAATCAGTCGAGGTGTGAATGTGACAACAACTGTCGTTACATTTTTGTTTTGCTCTCCTCTGAAGTCATCTTCCTCAGTTTTTCAATGGAATAATCCTAGAATAACAAGTGAAAAATAAAATTACGTCGCGATTAGATGATAGGTGTGGTCGATGTTCTGTGGTGATAAGGAGGATGCAAATGGATGTGGGGAGAATGAAATTTTATGGACGATTGATTGAATGAATTTTCTGGGAATAAATGGAATATGAGATGAGGAATCCATTCTTGCAGATAATTTTATCTCATCCATTTCTTGAACCCAACTGTGAATGTTAATGAAGATTTTGGAATTTTTCACGGTGTGCGATTAGTTTTATTATTGCGTTGCGGTCTTTGTTGATGTTAATGCATGCATGATTGGATGATTCAATCTGAAGAACTTTCTGTGAAATCTTTTGATTAGACAAATACTTTTGGTGAATGTTTTGGAGTGCTCTCTCATCATCAGTCAGCAAATGAGAAATTGATTCATCGAAATGGAATGAGTGCTCGATTACTAGGAAAGCGACAAATATTGTTTTCGTCTGCGGTTGTTTGCGTATTTGTGTTTGTGATTTTTCGGAAATTTGCATTTGATTTGCTTTGTTCTTGACCGAGACCGCTGAGAGATTGGATGAATTAATTGTTCATGTGTTGTTACGTTTGAGATGAATTGGTTGCGGATAAATAAGAAGTGTGGCATTTGGGAACATCAAGACGTAAATCCTGTATTATCAGTTCCTTTTTATTATGTGATAACAAATATTTTGACGAATGTATTTTAATTGCGTTGAAGTCGAATTTTAATTCACATAATCAATATCGAATGGTTTTTTTGACTGTAAAAAAGTTCATTTCGATCGTCTCAACTGTTTATTCAATGCTCTTTTTCTTTTCAAACTGACTGACGCTAATTGTGAGTCAGCATTCTTGATTCGTCACGGATGTAAGTGAATTGAGTTGAGTTGTATTCGAGTTTGAAATGAACTCAAATGTGACTGATTCGCTGGTGTGTTTGTTGTTCAATAACAAACGACATTCCATTTTGTTCTGTGATAAATTTTTCGGTACAGTCGTGCTGTGCATTGTTTCGTAATCGTTATTTGCTTGCGAATTTGCTGAGTGATGGATGCTCGGTACCATAACTCATGATGGTTTATTTTATTCACTCGTTATAGTTGACAGTTAACCGCTTGCTTTATTCATTTAGGAAGAGATATTGGAATCGAATGTTGAGTCTCTAGTGTTGCGTGTGTACTTGTTCAGATGTCCTCAGATGCATCGTTGTTTATTTATCGTTGAGGTACTCTATTGACAATTCCGGTGTGCGTGCCAGTCTGTCTTGAAAGTGCAGTCTGAGAGCTTACTTTATTTTTTCTCGAATTGCAATCGATTGAGCACGTTTCTGGGTTTCAGTCAGTTGCAGTAGAAAGAACGGTATATTTTGATCGACTGATCAAGAGGTGTGCTTCCTTGAATTCATCGGCTGTTTTAAACGAATCAACTTGTTACAATCAAGCAAACATTTTGAAATATTTTCGGAAAACCGTGTGCGAATTAGGAATAATGTAAAATCAATCAGCAATCCAAACAAATTCAAATCCAGAGGTGATTTCCGTTTCCCCAAAGAGAACTATTGCTATGCGATAGTTTTCCAACAAAATAGAGTTTTTGGATGTTCTCTTTTTGTTCTGTTGTCAAATTCCGATAAATGCTCATTAGGCGACCTTGAATTGACAAATGAATTGATCAAATTTTATATATATATATATATATATATATATATATATATATATATATATATAATACTCGTTTATGTGGCTTTGGATAATTTATCCCCTTTTGGTTTAATTACACCAGCTTTGACGTTTCCTTTTGTTCGTGCATGTGTCATATGATATACACAGAGCGAACACACGCATTAATTTCGAGAGCATAAGCAGATTGTGCGGCAGTTTGTCAGCGGCCACATAATGCTTTCCATGTTGGACAACGTTGCATGCATGCTTTTCTCAGTGTTTATTCCGTACCTAGACTCACTCACTCACTTCAAATATTCATCCGCTATGCAATAGCAGATATATTCATTATTCACTGTGCGCAGCAACTCTTGCTTCGTTTCATTCCATTGATTATTCATCTTGCTTCGATCACAAACAACGTCAATTCTTTTTTGTTGTTGTTCATCACAGCAGGATAACGCACATCAAAGAGCACCACTGGCAGCAAGCAAGCAAAAATCTTCCTTTCTGCGCTGCTTGGCTTTCTTCTTGGGATAACAATTTGAATTGCTTCAACCGTTTGTCTAATTGAAAGTTTCAATTTGTCGCTAAAACTTATGACTTGAACACGACGACGCATACGACGACATGTCGCAGCTGGGAAGTTTTATGTGCTCTGTGTGGTTGGTTGGTTGCTTAAGTTGGTAATTGTATTAGTAATGGTTAGCTGAAATGAAGGGAAATACTGATGGAGAACGATCGAACGATGAACTAAATGCATCTTCTTCTTCTTCTTCACGGCAGCGACATTCTTAGTGGCACACAAACAACAATGTTATAGATTCATTCGTACAGCGAGCAGCATATTTCGTCGATACGTTGTTGCACTTAACATCGCTACTTTTCGTTCGTTTCCTTCATTCGCCATCAATCCATCCATCTCATTCGAAATTGTTCGCTCGTTTCTTCATTTGTTGTGTTTGTTTCAGTAAACACAAGGTGGCAGTATTCTTTATAATGCTCATCGAGAACATTAACGTATCTGTCACTGCATGGCATATTGTTGATAACATAAAGTTGTTTCGTTGAGTTATTACGGAACTCATTCCTTCAGATTGCATTGCTCTTATTATGATGTGTTCATTATGCTTGCAATTGTTGTGTCTTTTCATGCGCATCGGCTTTATCAGATTTTGCGCGATTGAAGTCCAGCATTGAGCGTCATTGAAATCTAACTCACGTCATGCAGTTGAAAATTTAATTTAAAGTCGGAAGGAAGTCTGATTGTTATGCTATTGTTGATGAAATTTTTGCTCGTAAAGATCTACCATGCCTTTGTGAAGACATGGTAGATCTTTACGAGCAAACGAACGCTCTTTTGAGGAGAGCGTTCGTTCCTATTAGCGTTCGTTCCTACGATGGTAGTATCCGCTGTGCAATTCGTTGAGCGGATTTCGTTCGGAAGTGTTGCAAGATTATAGTGTTGTATGGTGTTTGAAACAATAGAAAATCGATCGATGATTTTGTTCTGCTCATTCCATCTGTGCATTTGTTTGTATTGAAAATGGATGAATGCGAGGAGTGAGTGAAAGAATTTGTTGACGGTGCTGTGAATTTGACTGAACTTATGATGTGTGAAAAGTGCCAGCCATTATTCATTCACCCCTCACTATCGAGATGTGAACAACTCACGATCAGTGTAGCAGCAGTATGAAGCGGTCGGTCGGTGACTTGTTTGTAAGAAGAGGCAAGCAAGCAATCGCGATTCACGTATTTGTAATTATTCATTCATCCATTTGATTGCTGCTGCTGCTTCATCGTTTCGAGTATTTCGGAATGGGTGTGCTTACTATTATATGTATGTGCTGCAATTGAGTACATTGCATACGTAAGCGGAGATTGCATAATATCGTTAAACCAACCTATCTTATAACCATCTGAACATACAAACAAACACTCACGCATACGTCCATGCATCCGTTCTTGATGCTCAACTCATAGTGCATGATCATATGTATTAAAAGCACTTCATATTTCCCATATGTCTTTATTCAATCATGCATTATTCGTTCGTCCCATTTCCCTCAGCATCATTTTAACTTCTTTATGTTCATGTTCCAGCCTGCGTTTTGTTCCCCGTTGTTCTCGTCTCTGAATTTTCTTGTATGCTGATGCTCCTTATAGCACATGAGTAATACCAGTTTAGTTCTAGGAAGTGCAAGTTTACACTTCTCTCAAATAATGCTGATACGAGAAGACTCATAGTCAGTACTTGCCTTTATGCATAATACTTTGTGCGTTACCGTCGTCTAATTGTGTACTGTTACTATCCTGTTTTATCGATGAATGCTGCGTTCTTTGAAAGTATATCTTGACTCCACATTGTTATAGAAATTATTTGCTGCGGAAGAAAAGGAGAGTTTAGGAGAATTTCTTCGACTATAGAAGTGGAAGAAGCACGCACGCCTTGCAGAAATAATTGTTATAAGTGACGCCATTTTTTGGGCAAAAAAAGCGTAACGATGAGGCAGTGGGATAGAATGAATGGATAAGTGCGTTAATTTGAGTTGTTTTTGAAAGAATAGTTGAGAGCGATCTGGTTGGTTATCACGAGTGAGGGAAGAGGAAAATTATGAATGGCTGATAATGGATCATATTTAGTTGATGTGGGTTGTCGAGAATGAGCAAAAAGAAAAATTCAAAGAACTGAACAATCAAAGACAACAAATAAGCGTGCGATGGAGTTGGATACGTGTAGATAATGTTATAAAAGGTAATCGTATTTGTGTAGTGTTTGGATGATTACGATAAATCATAATGGTAACGGTGATGAGTGGAAGAATGTTGTGGTCGAATGGCACATGTACATGGTCGCACTTTGATGTTTGAAGATGTGTGAGAGATCCGCTGACTGTATGAAATATGATTTGTACATCGATATCCGTGGTTTGATCTGGTGCGATTGCATCCACTCCGTTTTCACTACTAATGGCTCGCTCGGCTCGGATTATGATCACATTTATAGAACAATACATAAATCCATTTATAATCACCAGTGATGAAGAGTTTATAAACCAGAGAAGAGCATTTCAAGCTGATACCGGGAATGGGTACAAGATGAGATCACTTTCAGGGGTGATGTTACTTAGAGTCCATTCGTTGTTTTTTTTTTAAATTTATTTTTTGACTTATAGCTAGGCGTTTCTTTTATTGTTCTGTTCTTTATTGGGCGAAACGTCGCAAGATCGAGAATCAGCGAATTCATTCATCACAAAGTAAGAAATTAATTGCCTAGGACTACAAAAATGGTGTGTGTTTAATGCGTGTTTGCGTTGTATTATACAAAGCACAACGTTGTTGTGGTGTCGTTAACGAGATCGATTTTTATCAATTCAACGTTTTGTAAATATGAGAAAAGCCGTCGTCGGCATATGATGAATGCAATACAATTCAGTACTTTTTCACGGAATTTTTCTGCGGTTGAATCTTTTATCAAAGCTGATTAATCAAAGCACATCAGATACATTTTTCGAATTGTTTAAATATATCATCGTGCTTCGTTTCTGTTTTAGTTTTGACGATGAAGAACGCATTGCATTTTGGAGTATTCTTCGTTCTCTGATTGCAAAAAGGCGGTGTCGGTGTCATCTGTTTTTTCCGTTTTATGCATGTGAATACAAATTCTTCCATTCCTCTTTCGATTGTAGACAATGCAGCACACGGTTGCTCCACTGATATAGTACGTTGTCCTGTTATATTATATTGTCCGTATCATTCTTATTCTATGCAAGACGGGCGAAATTGTACTTGTTTCAATTTTATTATGGTTTGTGAGGCCAGATATGATATGCTAAAAATATGTGAATTTGCTGAATCTTTAACAAGTAGTATGGACGAGTTAGTAATTGATTGATGAAGTTCACGGTGAAGTAAATCATAATGGAGTGATATCATTGATGTCTTTTCCGATAATTGTAGGTTTCGCATTTTTATATAAATGTGGTGAGGGAATTGTGTATATAGGACTGATTGTGAGTGGACGATAGAGTTGGCCATGTGCTCAGTACATTATTTTATCGGTTTTGAGGCTTATCGGAACTCTTGTTGTGCCTAATTCCATTTTATGGCTTTTCCAAACACTGGAATTGAAATCGAAACATAATTCAGTGTTGGGGCATACGCTTTATACTAGATGATAGCTAGGGAGGTTGCACTAGTGTGAAGCGTCGAGAGTTGTCATCTCGAGAAATTGAACGACTCTGTTTGCTTCAAAATAGTCGGTTGAGGTTCGATTTGGTATTTGAATCGTGAATGAGTTAGTATGTGTGCAGTGCGCTTTATTCTGCTCGATGTGTGTTTAAGTGCGAGGGAATTTTGATTTGTATGCACATAATATTTAAATTATATGAGTTGAAGTGTGTCAGTATGACTGATTTGATTTCTGAATAATGTATTGTAGTTGCGATGTGATGTGTGAGTGTGGTTGTATCAGCAGGTTGTATTCGCTTTGGTTGGTCTTTTTGAACTCGAAAAACACTCGGTTTCGAATATCTGTTCTATTCCGTTCTCGTTGAATTCAGTTACGTACTCAATTTCATCATTTGTCTTGCATGGTTTTGTGTTCATTTTAGTGCTTTTAGTGCTGTTGCTGCAGCGTTGATCGTTAGCATTCACTGAGTAAGGTTTTAGTTTGAATGTTTCGTGAATAGAAAAAGCATTGTGATGGCATAAAGCATATCTCTACCTATCTATCTGTATAGCTGATATATTATATATGCATCTATTTTATCCATTAGAACGGGAACTCGGATCTGTGGAGTAATTGTTTATTGAAACGATAATATTGTTGGTACCACTGAGTTATATCGTTTGTATTATTATATGTCTCGACTAGATTTTTAGTTTCGTGTCAGTTCTATTTTAGATTTTTAGATTCTGGAATCTCAAATACTTTTTCTTCCTAAATGGAGAAGGTTGAAGTTATTTAAATAAGATTCCTTCAAAATTTTGTCTCTTCGAAGGCAATTTTTTTCTTAATTTTTGCTTTCATATTTTTCTTTATCATTCTTTGGTTTTTGTTTCAATCTTGTTCATGTTGTTTTCTGTCTTGCATTATTTGTTTTGCTTTTAAGTGATTTTTTATTTGAGAGAATGCAGAAACTGCTGACTGCATGAGTTACATTTAAATGAGAAAATTTCTGTCTCCTTTTACTTTCCAGCTCTGTGGATTGTCTCTGACTCAGATTTTCTTGCGGTTGCCCCAAAAAACTGAAGCAATTTAGTTTTGGTTCTGAATCAACTCGTTCTGCATTCTTTCGGTTCATTCCTAAATGCTTTCATTTGTTTCTGAAATGAAATATGGTGTAAATGCATTATTTTTCTGCAAGAATAAGGGTCGATGAAGGTTTCAGGGTGTGTCCCATCCGAAAGCCTCCCATTCATTTGTGCATGATATACTTTCATTTGTCAACGGGCACAGGAAGTGAGTGACTTTATCATAATGATGTCATAATCAGTAACTCTAGTTTGTCACATTTTACTGATTATATTGCCATCATTCTACTTGATAAGTTTTATTGATGAAATTGTTATCAGATTCGTAGAGTGCGTGCTTTCCTGACTGCGAGTGTGATACTTTTAGAGTATTTCTCTTCTGAAGTTATTTTGGCGTTGGTAAAGAATGTGTGGTATTTTGAAATGAATTGACACGTAAATGTGTTGTAATATGATGATGTGAGCATGCTGAGACGATCAGATTCAACTCTATTTTAATAGTATTTAATAGCGAATGACAGCAGCGATAGTGGCGATGATATTATTCATAATGTGGACAATAATAACAAGGTAACTTATATTCCTGATTATTTTTGAATGGCTCCATGTATATTGCGAAAAATTGGGAAGCATCCGATATTGTGCGTATGCTTGAAGGCATTATTAGTCTGTCACCTATCGTTTTGCGTATTTGCGTGATTGCAGCAGCAATGAATTTTGCGAAAGAAGCGATCGTTTTCGTTTGTTTGGTTGTTCTCGTAGTTTAGCTCGATTCGGTTTTTATTCGATGATCTGCGTTAGTTTTTTGCGCCTTTGAGTGACGCATCAAAATAACCTTGAATAATTAATTAGTTTTGTTTTCGTGACTTTCTCCCGTTCCTATCTGTTACCTATTCAGCAAATGTCATGTTTTATCTTCTCTTTCTACTTTACCAACTGCTTTTACTTCAATTATCCGTTCTTTTGTTTTTTTTTTCTGCATTTGGCATTAGAATCTTATAAAGAGGTAGAGCAACCGCGACTGATTTATCCAGACGTAATCATACATTCGTAATGTGAACGATTTAGCGCTTATTTTTTGATTGGATTTGATGGATTGAGTAGTGTTGAATCATTTATATTTCTGTAATTGGAAATCGGAATATACAAAATGGTTAGGTGAAAATATTGAGAAGGCTGGAGAAAAAACAAGAAGAGTAAATGTATATGAATAAAAGAATGAGTGAATATCGTTGGAGGACAAACGAGCATGACGATAATTCGGCAAACATGCGCTTTCGCTGCTTAAGTAGGTGCATTAGTGCAAACAGGTAGTTGCTGAGATAATAGGTACATTGAATTTGCTGAATGCATCCTTTCAAAATGGTTAGTTATTTCAGGTAAAATTAATAGGATTTTTATAATTTATAGGAGTGAAATTTATTCGATTAAATTAGTTGATTGAATGGCAACATTGATGACTGTGGACGAAGGAAGAAAGCGGAGAGAAGTGAATGACGAGCAGATTTATTTTTGATGTGGGTGTGATACGAATGGGGATGTAATTTAATGAAGAATCGGGTTGTTTTGTTGTGTTTGATGAATGGGTGAATGGGATGTAGCGTTATGTGGACGGTAGTCATGAAGTGATAAACGAACGCATCATGCATCGTTCGTTCGCACAAAGCAATTAATCCTTTACTGTTCTCTTCATGACTCGCTTGAATTTGATGATGATTGCTTGTGTTGAGTCATTATTGACAGAGGAGCAGAGCACATCCTTAAACTTGTCACCTTTTTTCATCGGGTCGTGTCACTTCTCGTAGTCTGATAGAGGTTATTTGTGTAAAACGCTTTACATGTAATTGGTAACTATGACAGCGCGCCCCGACGCCAGCACTTTAGTCGGGATTATCTCCGACCAAGAATTACCCTCCGTTGAAAATGATCCGTTGGAGATCTGGGACCCGGATGCGGATCCTTCCTTCCTCGACAGTTTTGTATTGCGTTATTTTTGTTGAGGCTTAGTTTTAGTTTCATGGAAAATAATTTGACTGGTGGTGACTTATAGTAAGAGTGCAAGAAATGAAATCAATTTGTTTTGAGCCACGAAGATCGTTGTAAAGATGTTGGTGATCAGCAAACTGACATGGAATTTCGACTTACGTGGTTTTTCTTTTTTTTTTTGAATATGTTCTCAATTATGAAGAACCAGGAACGAAGATCGTTGAAAAACGTGAGTGAATGGATTGTGACATAGTTATGTACATATTTAGGTGATGTGTTTGTATAAAGAAGCAATTTGTTGGTAGTACTTTATGATCAGTTTGAAAAATGATCAGAAGAAGAAGACGATGATGATTTATGGGAATACGTCGCGAGTGAAAGAAGAAAATTTTTTTTGCGCCACTACCCTTCAAATGCTATTGAGATATTGGGCGCCAGAAAACCGCATACCCAACTTCCGGTTGAACGGTTGGTCTATCCAGTTTCATTTGATTCCATTTTGCTGCGATGGAATTTAGTGCAGTGGAAATGGGTTAGTTCGCTGAACGATGCGATGCCATACGATGCGAAATTAACACGCTCTAGAGAAATTCTCCACCCTGATTGTGAATATTGGAACCCCTGATCATTCGTTTAACTTTCTCGGTGATCAAATTTGGGAGCCTTCGATGAGCTTTGAGAAAATCTGTGGAAATCTTTTTTTGGCAGGATCGATTCGACAATCTTAATGAGGAAGTTTCTTATTTTGATGATAGTGATTGTTGTTGCTTTCAGTCGTTCTCTGAAAGTTTGATGTTAGTGTTGCTGCACTATGATGATCATTATCGAGGTGAATGCAAGCAGCAGATTATTTGCATTCTTTGAAATGTTAGCAGCAGCAGCTGTGGAATTATTACGTAGCAGCGAACATTCATTACATTCGTTTCCAGAGAGATCCATCTTCGTATTCTTGCTTCATTTATTTCTCGCGTCTATCAGTTCTTCGAGAAAAAAAAGCAGCAATATGCAGGCATAAGTGGGTTTATTGGTTATTGTCGTATGATTTGTTGTTGGTTATGACTCATATCCGCTGCCGTGTGCCTGTTTTCATCTGCTTGTCGTGTTTTATTGTTGCCATAAGAATGGTTGAATCTAGACTGGTTGAGTTGTTCAGAAAAAAATGGATAACTTACGTGTGAATTGTGCAAGGGATTGAATCGCATTGATAGTTGTTCAGTTGTGCAGAGTGCTGAAATAATGAATGCTTTCGAAGTGATTGTTTTGAACGATTACCGCTCTTAGTGGTGGGTAGGTTGTTTAATGGATGCATGTCTGCCTCGTAAACTGGTAACGATTAGGAGAGGAATAAGGATAGCTGGTGGTTATGATCTGAAGAAATCGTTGGTTGAGTTAACGCTGCTCATTGGTTGTTTCAGAAGCATAGTCGTGCCTCAGTTTTATTGCAGAATTGAAGCATGATATGAGTTTCATGTGCAGCGATAATCGTGTCGTTGCGTTGTTCCGTGTCTGAACACCTCCGTACAAGTCAGCAGTGTATCATTTTTGCGACGACTGATAGTTATACACCGAACATCGATTTCGATAAACAAGCACAAAATATGAATTGTTGTGATGATAGTGAGTGTAATTCATCGCTTTGTCATTATCATTGTGTATCAGTGAAGTTACAATTTTTGTTGCACCTTCTAGAGTCTATTAATGCATAGAGTTATTTGAGAACCTTGCATCATTAATTATGACCTACACCGAGATCATATCAGTTGTTGAATAATGTTCTGATTAATTTTATTAGTATGAAAAGATGATTGAGTTAAGTCTTGTAAGCGCTTATCATTCGCGTGTTTATCACGAGTCTATCAGAATTTTCAATGCGTTTTCTGCTTTCGATCACGGTGGGGACATTCGCGAAAGCAATTGGATTTCAGTCAAGTGTTTAAGTGGTCCAGTATTCGAGAGTTTCTTTTGGAATGGCAGAAAATATTTGTTGATTTTAACTGATAGTGAGCGTAGAGGAAAGGTGCATGGATATTATGCGAAAAATGTGAAATTTTTATTTTTTCTTTTGAAAGGTTTTTTGAAAATCGATACTTCGATTTGCGTATGTATTTATTTATGGAGCTGGCATTGGTATGCTGTAAATTCGTTTATTTTTTCGATTGATGACGATATATGTACATATATGTGTTTTTGATGGCGTCAGTGTGTGCTGTGCTGGAGAGCATTTAAATGTATTTGCGGTTTGACTGACGTATGTTATGTGGTCGCTTAAAATTTTATTTCATTGTTTTTTTTCTGATTGGCTCCTTTCAGATTTATTCATAATTCCAAGTAAAGGGATAGACTGAACGTTGATTGAAATAGATGATGAATCGGAAACGTTTCTTTTCATAATTGTATGTATATATGTACATTCCAATTCATTCATTTAGCTGCTATTCCTTTCATTGTCTTATGAATTTTATTTCAGTTTTGATTATTCCATTTTCAGTATGTGTTGAAAATGTGGAAATGTTTTTTGGATGTTCATTTACTCAGTTTGCGGTCGTTGAGATGATATTCTAGCGAGGTTGAGGGATATGAGCGTGAGTGTGTTTGTGTGCATTATGAAGAGTTACAGACAGCCGTTTGTAATTAGCATAACGAGTGAGCATTATGTGCGTGGACTAGTTTTTATTGCTTTTTATGTGCACGTATCAGTACATCTCGAGTGAGAGAATGAAATTTGCGGAATGAGTTGGTTAGGGGAATAATGATTGCCACTGTTGTAGTTGCTTGCGTCTTTTGGAAGGGTGTCTCTTTGAGAGTGGTTCGCTTCGTGGAATTTCGTGAAGTGGTGGTGAACATGAAATTGTTGAAAGTAAAGCGAATTTATAATGTGTTGCAGCTTCTTCATATGTTAATCTCTAGATAATGAACAGAAAGAACTATTACACTGTCGATCATGCGATGTGAAATGTGAATTAATTGATCATGTGACTTGTGAATGAATTTGTACGTTGTGCACTCGATGTTGTGCGCTCGCTATTAAGAAGGGCTTTAGGTGAGAACGGCTAGCGGCGAGCATCATCATTGAGGCAGCAAAGAAGGTTCCATAAATTTGCTCTTGAAAACGAATAATTCTCAAGCACTGATGATGTGCCATTTAGCGGCACCGATTAGGCAGGCAGCCGTCCGTTAATTTTTCTATGCGAATACGTCGTCTTTTATGGGCCCAAAGAAGCTATCCATCTATCCAGCCGTCGTTCTAACTCATTCATTTCATCTGTCTGCGATTATATCGATCATTTCGTCTGGTCGCCTCACATCTGAATACGTATGAATATTTCATGCATTTTTCGTGGCATTATATGTGAACTGTTTATAGCGAATTTGTTTCGGCAAGAAGCGAAAACGAGCAGCGAGCGGGCAGTGTTGTGCTCTTCTTATGTGCGTATAATAAAATGCAATTGACAAGCGGATATTTTAGATGCTCTTTATTTGTTTGCTATTTTTTATGTTGCACATGATTCTTGCCGAGCTGTTCGAGTCGATGTGATACGCACTCGTCAGTTCCTTGCGTCGTTTCTTAAGTTTCATTCGAGCCGTTTTCACTGCCCTTTTCAAGATTGATGATGAATTTTTTTGGGGGTCATGCTGGGGAGATGGATTCAGTGCTGTGTTAACAAATAAGCTCAATCTAATAACAAGAAACATTCATCCTGAAGTATTGTCATTTGTCATCGCTATTTTCATTTAGTAGCATTTCGTAGCTATAGGGTTCTTGTTCGCGCACACTTCGTCAAAATGAGTATCTTTCGTTCTTTTTTGTATTCTCATTTTGCTGCTATCCCATTATTTTATGGACAAATGCAGAGATATTTTACGTTTACACGTTTTGTGCCGTTATTCGGAAGCGTTCGAAAAGCTTCAGGAATCGAGCGAATTGTTTTGCTTTGAAAAGATCAGTTTTCGATTCGTTTTTGTTGTGCTGTCGGTCGTTCATCTCACAACAAGCTTGTTTGTTGCTTCGATAAGTGACATTGGGCGGTTGATGGCTCTGAACAGATGGTTAATGCAGAAGCGAATGGTTTTCGTGTGAAATGGGGAATGGTAAATCGAAATTGTGCAGCGATTTTACGAGCACTTTCATTTCAACGTTACTGGGAAGAATTTGTGATTGTGAGCGATTCGTTCATTCACTGAGAGTGCAGTCGAAACGACTGCCAATAGGTTCCACTTCAAATAATTGAGGCATCTTCGCGAGAAGGAAAACTCTTGAGTAGGTGTTACTGTTTGTCTGCGTCACATTACGATAGTACGTGTTGAGGATGATATGAATAAGCGGCGTTCATTAACCACCACACATACTGTCGTGTTTGTTTTATTGCTTAAAATTACCGACATATTCCAATAGTCCACACCGCTCTAGGTTTTTGTATTACTTGTACATCGTCGTCGTCGTCATCATCACTGACTTTGGCCTTTTAACAGCGATTTCTTTCGTTCAAAATCGAACTTTACGCTTAACTGAAGCGCAGTCGAAAGAGCAGAATATAAGGCAGTGAATGGTGATCCTTTTGAATGCTTTCTTCTCTTGTTTGCTACATTGATCTGTATGTAAACATTTGTGCAGTTAGCGAGAAGTCCTTGAATGTTATTTGAATTTTGATGACTTTTGAATGCATTCTACGATTTTTGTTCTGCTGAAATCGACATCCTAACTTCTTCACTCAATGTGATGATTTCAAGAAAATTTTTTTCGATGTGAGCATGATGCTGGGAGCTTTAAAAATTTTGCATTCTTTCACTGTTAACAGCAATCAGTGATAGGTGATGTTCAAATTTGGTGTTGAAACAGTAGCATAATTATAAGTGAGCAGCTGGCTGACTCTCATTGTATGTACGCTAGGGAAGCGTTGTTCTGCTTGATTGGTACCCGTATCATTATGTTTGACGAAAAGACAGTCTGAGTGAGCATTGGCTGAACATTGATGTGTTATTTGTGCTGGACTGAACGTGTTTATGTAGTTGTCAGGAAGGCGATGAGAAATTGCCGACTTATTAATGAAATGAAACACTTGATGTGGTTCGTTAATGATGCTAACTGACATTATGGATCAGCAGAATATTTGGTGTAAGAAACATTGAGAATATATGCTTTCAGAGAATATTCAGTGTGAGGGAGAACGTTTGAAAAGTGAACGGAAAAGCAAATAAGTATAGATGGAAGTGCGTTGTGAAGAAAGTTTTTTTTTGTTTTGTTGAATGCATGGTATGGATAGCATCATCGAATGAATTAGTGCTCGCGACGTCAGTTGAGCAGATTGTACTTCAGTGGGTTTGTCAAAATATTCCCTTGTTGAATGCGTAAATTATTCGAAACTCAAGCGTTGTTTTGGAGTAATTTAAAGTTCTCGTCCTTATCGCGATGATTTGTTCGATTCGTCAAAAGTCTCACCGCACTAATTCAGTTAGAAGTTGACTTATGCGAGCTGATTCGTTTGATTTTGTGGATCGACATTATCAGTAAAGCAGCGGATGATATATACAATTCCAGACAGCATTAAAAAGTTCTGAGATAGTTCAGTTTATTTCTTACTTGAAGTGCTGGAAGTACTTTCTGTTCTGAATGGTTTTTTGCTTTGGTTCACTCTTTCTTCTCCATCTTCTTGCCGTATCGTCTCAAGAGCATTATTACGAAAATAAAAACGATCAATTCTTTTCCGTCCTCGACTTGAATGTTCTGTTGATTCGTGTCGTGATTCTTTGGTTGCGTTTGTTTGCTTGAATGAATAAATGCTGAGTTATGTGAGCATAGAGAGAAATTGTGTGTATCGATTGTTGCGAATCGATATGATTCAAATGTCATAGTGGCTTGTAAATTAGTGCGAATAATCAGTCTATGAATATGTTCAGTTTTGATTCAAATATTTATTCACTGCTGTTTTTTTGACAGATGCGGATTATACTTAACTTCAACTAGATATTCTTTCGTGTAATTGTTTGCTTGCGTTCACATTAATCCATTGCGTTATTAGGTTCGTGAATAACCATTCAGTTCAACTCATCCGTATCATTCGATCTAACCGCCCATAAATTTCGATCATCTTCATTTCTTCAGAAAAAATCCATTTCATCCAAAAGTTTCAAATATGTATCGTTCCGAGTTGGTTATTGTTCGAGACTCGACTAACAGTGGCACAATTCGTCACATCTCTGTTTACCTTGAGTCGTATCCCTCATCTCATATGTCGTTAAACTATATGAATTTCTCCAGCTTTGTTTAAATCAACCTATATAATCCTTATTAAGACACATGATTAATGATTGTATAGATAAGTGCAAATTAGTGATGATTTTGTTGTGTGTGATCCGATATGAACTGATAGGTTGAATGCATACGAAATTGTAGTGCAATGAAAATTTTCAGACTAGGCTACGCGCTCAGCCGTGGGCAGGTCATCAATATCACGGTCATCAGTCAACTCAGCAACAGCAGCAACAGCATCCTGGTGGCGCGCATACCCGTAAATCACCGCTCAGCAGCACTAACTCCGGCAACCCCGTCAACCATCGTAATCCGAACACCATCACTATAACATCGTCATCATCGCAGCATCATACGAATCCGCACGGCACCGCACCAACGTCACTCTTGAATAGGAATACGCCCTTAGGGTATGCATTAAAATTCCTTATTAATAGTTCCAAATGGCTGAAGTTATTGGAAAATGTATGTGTTTGTGGAAAATGTGTGATAACTTTGAACATTAGCAATAAACGAATGATCGTGTTGAGAAAAGAGATTGTGATATCGGCTATTTTTTTGCGTTTAGATGAAATTTGCTTGCAGGTCGTCGAGTATGTCACCGGGTGTGATGGGTCACTCATCGGCATCACCCTATCAGCAGCAAGCGATGCACACCGGTGGCTATACGTACGGAGCACAAACGTTCACTCGTACACACAATCCATACGCAACTTATGTAAACACTTAACGTTTGAATCTCATTTCTCATCTGAACTAAATTATTTTTGATTTGTTTTGTTTTTGAGCATTTATTGTTCCTGTATATCCGATATGAAGCTTGAGATACGAAACAATTATCTGATCATTGTGTTGTCGATTTGATTTTCACAGTAATGTAGAAGTTGTCGATTGAATGAGTGTGGTTTATGTAATGGTGTGGTTGGATAAGGGTGTATAGGTGTTAAATTGATGTTGGCGAGGAGATTACGCCCGAAATCGGATGACAAAGGGTTTATGTGAGATTTTTAATTTGAAATGAATTCACGTTCTAGATTGCCTGTTATTGTTGTTATTTGAAGAACGAAGTGTGTGTCATATGGTGAAACTTTGAACACTTCAGCCAGACGAACAATTGTATTGAATAGTTGAACGATTTGACAAGATTTAGTTTAGAGTAGGTGCATGTGTTGCTGAATGAACGAATTGATATGCTTACAGTATGAATGAGAATAAACAAGAGTGATTTCAAATAGATGAATGAATGTGTCTGGTAAGAGTAATAAGCAAATAAAAATTTACAAGCTCAGTGAATGACGTCGTGAAGTAATGAGTGAATAAGTGAAGAAATGAACGCATATTTCTAATGACTAGCTGTTTCCTACATAAAATAGCTCATGTTGTGCATATTACCTGATGATGAATACCGTAATTGTTTGCTTCAGCAACAACGTCACGCTTCTCATCAAGTAGCACACAACAACGCAGCAAGCCAAGGTAGTGTTGCATGCAATGGCTATGGTAACAGCCAGGCGACAATGGGTTGTTCGAGTGCAGGTATGACGAGCAGTAGTGCTGGTGGTGGTGGTGGTGGTCATCAACGTTCAACTAACCGGGATAGTAATAATCCTTCGTCGAATCGAGATCCCAATCGAATCTCATCGTCATCTGCTGCAGGCAGCACACGCAATAATAATAATAATGATTCACCGCATTCTGATGTTCCTCTCTCTTCTGTTAGTTGCTTTATTATTACTATTAGAGTTTTTAATGTCTATACTGAAGTTGTTTTAATTCCGATTTCTGAAAATTCTTTCGTCGATTCATTCACACATCGAAAGTCATTCGTGGTGCTTTTATTTCAGTTTGTTGTTGATTCTTGATGTTGTCTTTAATTCTGATTTATTATTGGTTGTTATTATTGGTTCGTTGAACTTTTGAATTCACTTGGAGTTAGATTTTTGATTCATTTGATCGATGATTGTTTATTTTTTGACTGTTTTCAAATTTTCTATTTTGTGGCCGTTTGAAGCATCAAAAATATTGAGCAATTTTGCTTCAGTTGTTTATTTTTATGAGCAGTGAAATTGAACCATTAAAATGAGTAAATATAGTCTCATGACTCTGGAACGGCTCTAAAATTTTCACTGATTGATGATCACTATTGACAGGTGCACTTTATTGATTTTTATGTTTTTTTATGTGCTTATTTGCAGACGAATGTTTATATACGTGGCCTCGATCCGAAAACAACTGATGATGACCTCAGGCAAAAGTGTGATTGTTATGGTGCTATTCTTTCGACGAAAGCTATTATGGTTGGTTTATGCGAGATGATTAATGTGGTTTGTTCACTGCTGATGATTTATGGAGCATCAACGCTAAAAACATAATTATTTTGAATGAACTCTCGATGGAATTCATTCTGTTGAGCCGAAAAAAAAAGAATTTTATGTGCATTGTGTTGTGCGCAGAAACGTTCAGTCGAGAAACGAGAGCCGAAGTGAACGAACACAAAAATAATATCGTTGAAGTGTTTGATAGCATGAATGAAATGCTTTAATTCATGATTTATTGATTCAGTTAACTCGAATGATTTATTGTTTTAATGAATAGAAGTAATAAAATACGGTGAAGTGCTATTGAAAAATAACTGTCTTTATATGGTCGCAGCTGTCAGTTTTATGTCGTTATTGAAAGCTGAAAAAGAAGAGATGTGATATTTTCGGTCGTTCAACGTAGCGGTTAATGTGCGATAACATTTCAAATGACCACTTTGAGAATTGTGGCATGAAGATTGTTGAGTGAAGATAATAGGGATAGTATAGTAGAGAGGGTAGTAATGATTTGATGTTTGAGGATAAGACGACTGGTCAGTGTAAAGGGTATGGATTCGTCGATTTTGAAAGTGCTGAGGCTGCGTTGCGTGCCGTTGAGGGACTGAACCAAGAGGGCAAAGTGCAGGCGCAAATGGCGAAGGTTCATTTATTGCTGTTGTTTACGTTACCTTAGATGACAGCAAGAGCTTGAATGAGAAGAAAGAATGTGGCCGTCGTAGCTCTTCTCATCGTTGAAACCTTTTGCAGCAACAAGAACAAGATCCAACGAATTTGTATTTTGCGAACTTGCCCCCGAACTTCACCGAACAAGATTTACAAAAAACGTTGGAACGTTTCGGAATGGTGATTAGCACAAGGATCCTGAAGAATCAGGATGGTGCAAGTCGGGGTGTTGGATTCGCGCGCATGGATAAAAAGGAACTATGTGATCAAATTATTCGAGTCAGTTCCTTGCAGATCTATTTGTTGTGTGTATATTTGTGTGCTCCTTGCTTCCATATTACAAGTATCTTGAAATATTGATGAGTTCAGACTTGAAACGGAATTGAGCATTTCTATGATGTTTTGAGTTAGATTCACTTCAAAACATAACGACCTTTCAGGAGATGAACGGCAAATTGTTCGTTAACAATAGCACCCAACCGTTGCTGGTGAAATTCGCTGATAGCGGTAAGAAGCCGAAAGCTCGAGCCGTGCCAATGGCCAGCCTTTACTCAAATGTTGCCCAAATGGAAATTCCTGTAAGTTGCAGTTGTGACTACAACATCTCATCTTCGATTGCTTCTCTACAGAACCAATGAGCAATCGTTTGGTGAATTATTGAATTGTTTCATGTTTTGATTGTGTCAGTTATTCGCTTTTCAGCAGTACTACACGAACGCTCAATACGAGCAACTAAACGGTGGTTACCTACGTGGTAGTCCTGCAACGGCAATCCCCTATATCATTCCTGCACCTTCTCAATATGTTCTGAATGCACAACCTCAATATCATCACGTCATACCAGGTTGGGCAATTCATTATTTTGTGCGAGTTCAGGGAATATCTGTGCAATGTTTCGATGCTGAATTGCTTTAAAGTTGGCTCACTAAATGTTGTTGTGGCAAATATGCAATGGGTTAAGACTGAATATGACATTGCAGGCTTTACAACGGACGCTCAATTGAGTGGTTTAACGTCACAACTGCATAATATCTCACTGGCGAATGCGAATGCAGTTGTATCGCAGCCGGGTACCGCTGACATGAATGGCAGTGGTACGAACGCAACAATTGCCGCATTGACGGCTGCCGTGGCTGGTCAACCCACCGCGCATACTTCACATTTACCACAAATGGCTGCTATGCATCCCTCCTATACCACATATCCTGTCTATCCATATCCGATCCAGTATAGTATGCAGGTGTGTTTGCGGAGTTTTGATGGTTTTACTGAAGTGTATCTTATTGAAGTCTTTTTATACGATACCTGTATGAGAAGTAACGCTATTTTCAGAAAGTATATTTTATATGAAGTAGAGCTATTTTCAGAAAGTATATTTTATATTAAGTAAAGCTATTTTCAGACGGGTGATCCAAACATGGCCACAGTAACGATGGTTCCATCGGCCACCCCACCAACCGGCTATGTTCCAGCCGGGGATATGTTGATTCACACGGACGGTACTTCAATATACGCCAGTCAACCACCACCCCCTCAGCTTGTCAACCAGTCAGCAGCACAACAGCTCGCGGCTGCTGGCATGACTCAACAAGCTATCGCCACAGCACCTTCGAAGTAAAGTAACAACCTAGCATCATCACTCGAACACAATGGATATTCATCATAATATGCGAATTTAATAATAGCTGAAATATTTGTTATCATTACAATTGTTGTTATATCTTCTTTTCGTCGTTTCAATCGTCGTCATTCTGAACATCATCAATAAAATACACCAAATAAGTAAATTCCCCAAACCGAAGTGTCTTCGAATTTGTTTTGTTTTTCGTTGTTCGTTTAATGAAAATTGTGTTCTTTTTTTCTGTTCCGTTTTTTTCGTTCGTGATGGCCTCTGATCGCATTTGTTTCTTTTGCAATTCTTTTTGCTTTTGATAATGTCATTTTTCATAGTTGTTTCGCACCGTTCAGTTTTTTTATGTTTCCTGTTCCTTTTTCTCCAAAAAATTCCTCTTCTCTTCGTTCCGTCTGGTCTTTTCGATGGTGTCGTTCCGTTTCATTTCTGTACTTTTGTTGTTGTTCGGAACAATTGGTCGGTCGGTTTAACTGATTGATTTCTCGTAATCGATTGATCGGAACTGCTGTCGTCACTCGATCACCATTCGTTGTGCCCAGTTGATTGCAATTAAGAGTTGATAATTGGTTTTTGATCACTCATCGTCGACTCTATTCGTTGTCTTCCGCGCACCGCACTTATCTTCTTAAGGTTCATCCTCTCTCCACTTTATGTAATACTAATTCCACTACAGAACTAATTTATTATTGTACTGCTTTATTTCTTTACTTTGAAGCATTTCAGTTCTCTTCAAAGTAATTCTGTTGTAAATAGTAAATTTGTTCAGCCGTGCTACCTGAGTTGAGAATAAATTATTTGCGTTAAACAAGAACCAGGAATTTTGAAGTGATTTTGATCGTGCATTTGAAGTGAGCACTTCGGGATTTCATTGGATGATTCAAGCATTTATTAGGATAGGAGTTCAAGTGTTTGTTTTGAAGGTGTTACTGCATAGTGCAGTTTGAAGTCCTTTGTTTAGTTAGAGGTAAAATCTATGTTATGTGCTGCGAGAGTTGTTGAGCTTGTTTTTTCGATGTGTGATCATGATGCATGCAATAGTGAATATTCAGCACAGTGATTGTGTGATGACTGATGTTCAGTTGTTTTTTGGTGTTTCGATTTGTTATCGTGCAGTTTGACTGATTCATTGATCCGTTCTCCACAACCTAATAATATGCATCGTATTGTTTTGGTGGCAGCAATTCGCTCTTGTTGACGACTAATACATTTTTGATTTAAGTGATGATTCTCTTCGTTGAGTAATCTTTGCTAATCGTTGAAGAAACGGTAACACGATTTCATTAACACGGAGCGGAGCGCAGAAAGACGAAACTAAGTGAGATGATGTTTTACTCGATTCAGATGTTAGATGTTAGCAGAGAATCGGATGTGTGTATATTTTGTAAATTTGTTTTCTTTTTCAATTTGTTGATTTGTTTTCTGATAATATTTTTGCTTTTTCGTTTGTGATGGATTTCGATTGTATCGCGGCAAATAAGTGAACATTTTGTGCTAACAAGTTTCCATCTATGATTCATCGGGAAATTTTCATTGTGATCAGCAAGCACCTTGCGGGAAGTGTGTGCTTGAATTTAGGTTTAGATGAAGTTTAGTTCGAAGGTTGGCTGTAGCACAGTGCTGATGAGGTGACTGAATTCATCGTTGATGTGACAAGTGAGCGGTTGGTTCTTTTGGCTAGCGCGCTAGGTGAGTAAACTGAGTTGATTAGGATCAAGAGGGAAAGGCGGAATGAACATTTCCGAAACCGTGCAAGGTTTTTTGACGGAATTTTTGGTGTGTTGAGTGAAAGGCATCGTGCATTACTGACTGTTGATAAGGAACTGATAAGCGATGAATGCAAAAATTCAAAACACTGCGATATTCTCACTTTGGACACAAATATCTTTGAGCATCGTTTAATTGTTTTATTGGTTACTGTCTGATGTCTCCATTGCGTCAATCATTCATTTTGGATTGCGTCAATGATTCGTTTTGGTAATCACTTCTATCGAATTCTAACTTTCTATTGATCATTTGATTCTACTATATGCATTAGCTTTATCTTCAAGAGTTTCGGTTTACGATCGATGCCGTTTTGTCTTCATAATCGATACTTTAGCATGATGTGGTGAAAAAACGCATTAAAATGAACCTGTCCACGCATACTTTGATGGCATTCTATACTCTCCATTCACTGTTTTTACTTGCACTCTACTGGAAATAACAAAAAATTAAATTTCCGAATTCTATTAATATGTTTTGAAGTAGGCTGAATGCTCCGAAAAATTATAGTCGTTTTGTGAAAACGTTGAAAAGTGATCGACAGGAAGGGGAAGGAAATATTGCGAGGGGTCCGTTTTTGATAGTAAGGAATGCGTAGCGCTGATGCAATGTTGTGGCGTCATCTAATGTCATTTGGTACCCAAAAGCTGATAATTTCTGAAAGTAAACATTATGTTTGCTAGCAAAATGTGATGGTTTTTGTTTGGCGATACAAAGCGACATGAAAGGAGGGAGTTGAGCAGATGTGAAGCTGAAGTGAGCCTCTGTGGAGGTGAATGTATGTAATCTCTCAACTAGTGATATCGATTTCATTTCTCGAAATTTTCGTGTTTTTTTTTGCCGTCTGTCTGTTTGTCTTGAAATGTTCGATTGATTGATTCATTTCGTGAAAATTTGCACAAAGAAGAAAAAAGTGTTTATTCCGTCATTGTTTTGTTTGCATTGCAAAAGTTGAATTGATTGGTGATTCATTTTGTTGTTTTGTATGTGTTTTTATGATCAGTGATTATTGTTCGAAGTTGCATTCGTGTTACGTATGAAGAGGCTTTCAATGATTGCGTCTTCCTTGATTTTTTTGTTTGTTTGTTTTGTTTGCATTTGAATTCGTTTCGTTTTCTGTAAAGAGTGATATTATGTCGTGAATTCGATGTGACCTGATTCAAAAATCAGTCCGATCCCATCAGATCCATCCGATGTTTCTTTTTAAGTAAAGTGATCAGTGGCGAATGTTGTTTTTGTTAGATCTCGAGGTATATGCTGGAAACAAGTTGGAAAAGTTCCGTGTTTAAGATGTCAATCTTATCTTTTGATGGAATAGGAAATGTGACATTTTTAGTTTTGTTTATTGAGCGCATCATCAAAAGCATCATCTTGAGATTGTGTTCTTATAGAGCAATTGGAATCGTTAGTATGCATTCAGTATGTTCGATGATGAACGTTATGCATCAGTGTTTAAGAGCCGTTTTCTGTTTACTTTCAAAGGATCAGAGCGGTGATTGAAACAATTCTTTCGCGTTCTTATCAAAAATTCAAGAAAGTTAAATAGAAGTTCCTCTCAATAACTGAAGATGAACCATTTGCGATAAAGAATTGGGAGTTGAAAGTTTGAGGAAGGATAGTTGAATAATTTATGGAAATAAAAACAAAGACGGTGAGGAACTTGGGAGTCGGATTTTTGTGTTTTGGACTGGTCATTGTGCAGAGGCGTTCGCTGAAGACTGAATTAATTGTCGGTCAGCGATCATAATTAAATGAAAGAAGTGTACAAAAAGTGCTGTATTGTATTGTTGTTTTCTTCGAGGAATTAATT
This sequence comes from Anisakis pegreffii, assembly GCA_035041965.1. NCBI lineage: Eukaryota > Metazoa > Nematoda > Chromadorea > Rhabditida > Anisakidae > Anisakis > Anisakis pegreffii. The sequence goes on along the minus strand of JAPYMA010000613.1, from coordinate 20,230 downwards.
ATGATACGAGTGATAAAGTTGTTAATGTTGTTGTTGAAGGTGTTGTCGTTGTTGTTGTAATAATTGCTTGCAGAGAGGTGTTTTATTGTTGTTATTGTTGAGAGTTTGGTGCATTATGCAAGTTTTGTGCGCATCTATTCATCCATTGCTGTTGTATTATCGTTTATTGAATTGTTTGTTTTATAAATTTTATATTGACATTATTGATGATTTCGTTGGTTTGGAATGGTTCAATCGTTTGTGTATTGAGTGGTGGTAGCAATTGACTTGTGTGATTTTCATTTCACTGAGGTGATCAGCAATTTGAGGATAAAATCTGGTAGTGTTCGCTTGAATATTCTGTATTAGAGATATTTGATAGGGAAGGTGCAGTGTTGTGATTCATCTGATAAGGTTATCAGTGATTGGAGAAGGCGCCTTTATTATTTTGACGGACGGTGAAATATCAGTCACCTCTCTAACCGTATACATTTCCTAACGTTGTGTTCATTTCACTCTTCTGCTCCGTACAATTTGCCATGAGCGGCTGGCTACCTTCTCCATGAAATATTTTACTAAACTCAACATCATGTTTTAACCATCGATCACAAACGAACTGAATCTGTTTCATTTTAATTCTGCAGTTGTTTCTTATTCTCTCGTTTGATCACTTTCTTTGGATTTGCAATTGTCTTCTGAAAGCTGATGATTATCGTTGTTTTCTTGTTATTATTCGAGTATTCTTTTTCGTCGAAATGTGTTTCGAGTTTCAAATTCGATTTGATTTGTTATGATTTCTGTTGATTCTGTTGAATTTTGGAAGAATTTTTCTATTTTATATTCATTCATCATTACCGTTGGTTTGAAAACGTTAATGTCGTTTCCGGAAAGCGTTCAGATGATAGTGATTTGTTTTTTTGACTTTTGTTTGGCTTTTCGTGTGTTTTCGTTGATTGATTAATTAAATTCTATTCTCTTCGATTGATCATTGTATTGTTTGTTCCCTTTCCCTATATCCAATAACAACAAAAATATCCTTCGTTAGCCCTCACGTCCCCATCAGTCAGACGACGCACGTTAAAACTCCAGTTTTGGCTTCGATTAATCATTATTATTAATTCCTACTGGCAGTGTCCTCTATTTCTACTTTTCTAGTGTGAGAATGCCTATTTCGATGGAAACGGGAACAATCATTTGTGTATGTGTGTGTGTTTTTTAATTTTATGGTTGAGTTCTTAAAATTGAATTCGTTGTGAGTCTTTACAGTTACATCACTGTATTCTTTCTGTGTCGTTATTGTTTTTGAGTCGTTCTTGTGAATTTATTGTAAATACGGTGCTTCATCAAGCATTACGTGCTCTCTGCAAACTGCTTTTGAAAGTTAGACTGATAGGGTGGCGGCATTATTTTCAGCGATTGAGTCCCCGTGGATGATTTCAGTTCAATGAGGTTTCCTTGGTGATTTAACGTAAGCTTTTTCTTATCCATCTAGCCCAAGCGCCAATACAGACAGTCCTCTCAAAAAGCAGTGACAGTGAAGAAGATGAAGTGTTGTGTTGTTGTTTTTCACAAGATTGAAACTTCGATTTGTAAACGAAGCGGTTGATCTGTATTTGGTCTGTTTGATGATCACAATTTTTTTTACTTGTTCTCTTGCATGAATGAGTTGGATTGGATTCTGAATTGAGTTGTTGTATCATTGAATTTTTGTGTTCGTGAAAGATTCTTCTATGCATTTGTTCTCACTGGTTTATTTCCCCGACGAGCTTCAGTTTGCTCCTTTGGAGGCATGCGAAGTTTATGAAATCTAAATTTTGTCGAAGATTATTTGAAACAATTTTCTACGCCAAAATTGAATCTCAGTTTTTCAATGACTAAAATTTTGATGAATCACGTTTGGCAATTCAGAAGTGATTCATGCGGCAGTTATCATTTCTTGCTGGGTGCTCAGTGCAGAACAAATTTGATCTGCGTTTTTGTTTTTAGAATTAAGCACATTCATAATAAGTTAGAAGAGGTAATCGAGATATAAAACTTGTGAGGTGAAGAAATGGGATGGAATTCTGCACTGAGCCATGCAAACACAAAAATCAGTCGTTTTCCAGTTGTGTGTTTGTATTTTTTCGTTTTGAAAAAGATTTTGTCGATTTTGTTAATGTGTTTGGATTCTGAGTGGACATGATTCTGGTTTTATTGCGTTGAATGCGTGAAATGAAAATAAAATCGTTTTGAATTATTCTTTCACGTTGAGGATTTGTCGTCGTGTTTTATTTCCTTTTTAAGTTTGTGTTGTTTCTGTTGTACAGAATTTGTGGTTCATTTTTCGAAATATTTTTCCTATGTTCATTTCGTTTCTTCTCGTTTTTCCTCAATGCTCCATGTTTTGCTTTCGTTACGTTGTGATGGTTGAATTGAGTGTTGAACATTGTGACATTCATCTCATAGCTACACTGAGAGTGAGTCGTTTATTGATGGTAGATGAATGTGAATGCGCGAGTTGTTTTTGAAATTATCGATTGTTTGTTGGTTCGATTCATTGAGAATTGAACTGAAATTTTTTTATTGAATTGATTCATTGATGAATGATGTGCCGTTTGTTTGAAGTTTTTTCATTCTTGTGAAACTATAAAAATTTGAGGGGAATTTCGTTTGTTTGTTTGTTTTTCGCATTTTGGATCTTTTTTTTAATTTTTTTTCTGACAATGAGAATTCCCTAACAAATTGAACGTTGAAATCAACATTCGAACATTGTCACTCTAAAACTGGTTGTGGTCAATTGTGATCAGAAAAATTTCAAGATATCATAGTGGTGTCGAGTAGTCGCTTTGCTCCGCATCATCTCACGATTAATCACTCACCAACTCTACCTGAGCAGTTGAATTAGAGAATTTGCTTTGAAAGTTGAGCTGACAATCAGAACAAATGCATTTTGCAGTGAATGAGGTGTTTTCTTCATGATTTGTCGTTGAAGTTTTGAAAGCCGGTTTTCGAAACAATCCCTTGGTTGTTCATGAAACAAATGTGAAAATATCACTTTTGGAATGAGTTGATTGATGTGTCAAGTAATTTGTAGTAATTGAGCTTTGGAAGTTGAATAGTAGAGCACGCAAATTTGCTGTTTGGTCTTCAAATGAAGCGTACTTTCGAGATGGAACGAAGCAAAACAAGAAGGAATGGCTGTTGAGTGATTTGAGAAATGTAGAAGATTATACGATGTGTTGTAATGTATTGTATGATAAGAACTGTGTTCAATCGTAGGCATTTACGAACGACGAGTGTGTTGAACGTCGTTAGTTGTGTCCTAGAGAAACGTTAGGTGAATTCTTCACTGGGAGTCATGATCTCTGATCATTACCTCAGTTGTGCTGCTACGATTTGCGTCACTTCATTTCATTTTCGCCATTCATCAAAACATCGCTACGTGGTTTCTCTCATGTGCAATCGTCAACTTTGCGTATTCACTGTCTTTGAAGGAAATCTTTTCTTTTTCAGAACTTTTCCACTTATGTTTGTCAATATTTCTGCAAAAGAACTGTTGAAACGATACAAGCCGATCGGTTAAATCTCAAAAACTGTTTTCGAATTTCTATTTGAATTCAAGCAGCGTGGTTGATCTGTTTTTTTTTTTGCTCTAGAAATAGCTGAAAGGTCGAAAACAAAGAAGTTACTGCGAGAAAATTTTAGGAGAAAATTGAAATTGCGAGCGATCTTCTAATGAATCACTTAAGTAACGTATCAATCACTAATCAGCGTTGAGATACTGTAACTTCACTTCAAAGCTTGTAGCGATCGCAGTTATGAGAAGCAAAAGGATTGTGTTATATCACAGATGAGAACAATTTGTAAGGAAGACGGAAAGACAAATTCTTGAAGATGCACTTTCGTTGATTCAACACATTTAATCAGCTATTGTAATGGTCGTATCGTCGGGAAAAGATCCGCGTCTGATAAGCAATTGATTGATTTAGATAGCAGTGGCGTGACCATAGTGATAAGATTCATTTAATTTGATGAAACTAGACTCTTGATTACTATATATGGTTTCCATCAAATTGTCCATTTAACGCCCATAGACTATTCGTGTTTTAAGTCACCGTTTACGCGTCCTTTCATTACAAGAATTGCGAAAGAAATCATTCCAATCCCATAAAAGGGAACTGAGAGATCCACAACCACAACACAGTTTCTGCTTCAAAGGTGCAGAATTTCTAGATGTAGAACAGAGTTTTATGACTCCTTTCGTGCTTGCTCGAATCGCAAAATTGGATGGGCTCTATTGACTTATAGATGAAGCCACTAGAAAGTTTAGAGAAATACTTCAGGAAACGTCCAAACGATAGAGTGTGTGTGTATGTATTCCTTCATTACGCATTCACCATACCAGATAACAATAACCCTAAAAGATAACGATGTGATGAAAATGATAAATTATGCAAATGAACATCTTATAACCAACAACAAACACCCATTAAAAAAAGATATCGAATGTTTAACTATCGCTGAGAGTGGCTGTCTCGCAAATTCGATGTGAAATGATCTACGAAAACATTATTGATCTGTTGCTATAAATTCGGTGATCACAGCTCGGTGTACGTGAAGGTTAATTCATCGATTCAGTAAGCCGATCAGTGCCGTGATTGAAACGTTTTGAGGTGATTTGATCTGTATGCGCTCAAAGTGCGAAACAGATGGCATGGATTGTATGAATGATGTGTCTCCGATGTCAGATCCATTCCTGTGTCTCAACACTGACCTGGACGACGTTAGCGGTACGTTACTACTCACTTTCTGCAACTGAGCAAAATTACAGCAATTGCCTCAATTGTTTTACCGATTACCGATTACCTCAATTGCTCACTCGTGCAATTGTTGCTAAAATTTGAAATTGAACCCGAATAACGGTTGTAGCTGGAGAAGGCGCTTTACATGAGCGTTCGTCGACTCTTAAGTGGATGTTTCCAAAGCATACATGAAGATTGTTTCTTGAAGCCTTGAAGGGGTTGTTGAATTTGAAATGAGCGCAAGAAACGAGTACAGTTCACATGAATAATCTAAATGCGCATTGATAGTTCATGATAAGTGCTCTTTTCACAGAAGTGATTCGTAGTAATTGGGCTTGTCGAACCGAAATGTCAACCACAGATATGGATCTATGGTCTGAGATCAATGCTGTCGAAACACCGTCGAACAATGATCCTTTGCTGTCTTATGGACAATTCCACCATAATGTTAACAGTAACCATTTGCAACAGTTGCCTCCCGATACAAATACGTAGGTTCCTTCTACCAACCGAAATTGGCTTGAATGTTAAGAAACTGACGTTAGAAATGAAGTTGTAAAGCAATATGTAAATAGAAGACTCCGATCAGTAGTGAACAATGGCTCTTGATTAAGTGTTGCAGTGCATCTGATCGTGAGTGTGTTTCTGTTCGCTGTAACATTTCCATATTGATATCGCAATGACACATCAGATTATTATCAGTATCAAAGAAAATCAGTGAAACTCAGGTGTAAAAATATCGGCTCAATAGTGTCCTCATTGCAAGAAGGTGATCAAATGTTCGGTGCATCGCAAAATCCTCGTCATCACTATCATCAGTACACTACAAACGAATATCTGAGCTATCGCGATGAGCAATTGGTAACCGATTGCATTATGATAACAAAGAAAACCTTTCATAGGACAGCTTTGAATTGGATTTCAATTGTCCAGTTCACAATCAATGCCTCGTTTCGATCAAATCCTCATGAAAGTGACGAAAGAATGAGTGAAATTCAGTGATATCAGAAAGGCATTTATTGTTTATTGTGAAGAATGTTTACTGTCATTGACTGAATCCGCTCTATCTATTTTTGCGAATTACTTCAGTTATTACCATCAATAAACGGTATCGATCACGCAAATGTAATCAATCCCGTGCATAACCTATCGTTCCCCACTGCAGCTCCACCACTTTCTAATCCCTCTTCTACACAACAAAATGCCCAAGCAAATTTCCAGAAGATGGTTGGTTTCAGTCCTATGCAGCAGCATTTTCGTTATCCATTACTTTCACGAATTCATTCATCAATTCAGTCGATGTCAGATTTTGAAATTTGTCAGTCAAACCGTCAATACTCTGATCTTGAACTTTAAATAAATCTGCTGATCGTGAGCCTCTCAATCGCTCAGGCATTAATCTTTTGCCTAACAAAAATAAACTATCGTTTCATCTATCACACCTTCATCCATTATCAGCTGTGTTCTGAGCGAATCTTCTCATCAGTGTTCTTGATTACAACCTGATTATGATCAGTGCGTTTCAATTTGGAATGTGTTCCATGCAAAATGATCAGTGTGAAATCGCCATGTATGAAGGACGAATCTCGAAGGCTGATGAGAAGTTTGTGATAATGGAATCTGCTAATGGGAATCGTTAAGGTTCCACTGAATGGTGAACATGTTCCAACTGTGGATATGAACAATGTACACAAACCGTACATAACAATGAAGCAAGAACTATGGCACAACGAAACTGAGTTGACTTCGAACGGCCAAACGCATAACACCAAGCAAGAACTGCTCGATCTTCTGGCTAGTATGACACCAGCTGAGGTGAATCCTTCTCAATCTTTCTAGGCTACTCTACTTGCTAACATCGCCGTCAAATTGTCCCATCTCCTTTCAAATGCAGCTTCTATGAGAGACAAATGCAACTTGCTGAAATTTTCACATTATTTTTCGTAAGAATCGCCCTCTCGCCATGTCATTTTCATGAGAAACAGTGTGATTGTACCAGGAAGTCTGAATTCTGGCGAGGAATTTCTAAGCTGAGAAAAATTATCGTTTGAAGTCGAATTCTCAGGTGGAACGTCTGCGTGCCGCACGGCACAATTCAGCGGTGCCTTCGTGCGCATCATCACCACCGTACGTCAATCGTAAGGGGCATCCAATGACGGTTGGTGTTGCTACAAAGATGCCATTAACGTGTGCAGTTTCGAATCAGATCACAAATAATAATGTCGATTTGTGTTCGCCTGCCACAACGCAGTCGTCTGAAAACGGTAGTTCAATGCTATCACCACGAACCAGCTCATCAACTGCTTCTGCCGACATGACAATGGATACGAACGATTCGGATACGGATGGCGATTCTGGAACAGCAACCATACCACGTACCTAATATCTATATTAGCACTGCTCCGGAAAGGATTAAGTGATTAAGTTCAAAGAATATTCAACGCATCAGTTTTTATATGCTTTCCACTTTAAGGGCCAAAAACCGAAAGACGTACCGCACACAATTTGATCGAAAAGAAGTACCGCTGCTCCATAAACGATCGTATACAGTGCTTGAAAACAATGCTTACTAGTGAGAACACTAAGGTGAGATCTTTGCAAAGAGTATTATGATTTTAATTTATGCATTACTGAAGCTTGAAATTTTGATTGGTAATGTCATGATGTCGAATTTATCCATTAGCTTGCTAATTACTTCTTGCGTTCTTGGATTTTTCGATCTTTTCTTTTCAAAGAATACCAAGACGATATCATAAAGGCAGTGTTTGGTGTCAATATGAAAGAAAATTCATTGGCATGTTTTGAAAGTCGTTTTCTCACTAGTAAGCATTGTTTTCTCGTCAAGATTCTAAAAGATATGTGATACTTGAGTGATGCGTATGAATCTTTCAGCTCAGTAAAGCAGCTACACTTCGGAAAGCAATCGAACACATATCAACATTACGTCAAGAAAACGAACACCTACATCATGAGGTTATCAGTAATCGGATCAAATTCTTTGCCTGCAGCCAATCATACCTCATCGATTCATTCGAGCAGAATCAGAATATTCTTTGAAATTCAATGCGTTTTGCAGGTTGAACGGTTGCGTATGCTTTTGAGTGTAAACCGTATTGAAGATGTAGGTGCTCCGGTTTCTATCATTCCACCACCGAATTCAAATTCGATGAGCAGCCCACTATCAAGTCCGGTAATCGCTTCGGAAGATTCTCATCAGTTTTCTCATGATATCCACGAATAGGATTCATCACCTCATTCAAATCACTCACTTCTTCCTCAACAACTCCTCATTTTATTATACTTCCGCCACTCAACAACTTTTATTTCTCGTATGGATCGTTATTTCTCGTGATAATTGGCCGATTTGACCAGTTTTAATATGTCCCAATTCTAGGCTTTATTGCATGTATAAGTAAGATAGCACAATATCCATCACCAGAGGAGCTCGTTCCGACGAGGAACATAAAAATGAATGAAGACATCAAAAAATTCAAGAACGAATCCATCATCAGGATCCATCACCACGTGACTACGTTCCTCGTTCGTCGTCGAAAGCGAAGCGATCACGTACAATGGTGGATAAATCTCGTGTCGCAATGCTCGCGTTTATGTTTGCGTTGGTCATCTGGAATCCAGTATCACTCTTCATTGATTCCTCATATCCAACTGCTGCTAGTGACGCCATTCTTCGTCCAGTGATGCCTGGACGGTCATTGCAACAAGTTGTTGACACTGTACCCTTTGATACTGCTGGTAATTCCTAGCGCCTTTTCATCCATTCTTCAGAATTCGTCAAAAATTAAAATCATCAAAATGTCCTTTCATCTATTTGAAATAATCCTTTCTTTTTTTGCTCAGTGCGCTCTGTGATAACCTCTTCGAGGCACTCTCTCAAGTAAGAAATATGAACAATTCAACGATTGAAGAATAATTAGATTCTGCATGGCTTCAGAAGCTGATACGATATGGTGGCGTGACTCAATAGTACGTCCTTGTTTCGTATGGTCGGTGAACATCTTCATTGTATTCTGTTTCTTGACCCGTGTTTTGGTCTACGGTGAACCTGTTGCGGATTCGAAATCATCATCGTGGACTCTGTTCTTGACTACCAAATCAACCGCTGATCGATTCATAAAACTCGGTAATTATAATGAAGCGAGCAGACAACTGAAAGAATGTTTGAGGGTATGTTCTACGTTGGCTCGACTGTTTTGCTGAAAATTATTCGGGCATGAAACTTACCTCTGAGTCTGTACAATTTTGAATTCCATTTCATTATAGGTACTTGAAAGACCGCTGCCAACGACGGGATTCGACGAATTGGTATCAGTGGTATGGCAGGTGATCAGGCATTTGCTGAACAGTGTCTATCTGGGTCGATGGTTCGCACGTAGAAAGAGATCACCAGCTAAACCGGTCACTGTAGTGTGTAGATCGCACGCTTATACGGCACTCATTTACCATCAACTTCATCAGGTCTCTACTCAGATAGATACTTGATTCTACTATTGTCACTTCACTTCAAACTGTATGAAAATCGACATTGTCAACAAGATAATTTATTTTAAGATTCGATTTTCGAACTTCGTTTGAAATTGCTTCATTTGAAACAAAGAACAACGAAAATTTTAGTTGCATCTGATCGGTGTTGAAAGTATTGGCGATGGTCTGACCGGATTGAATTTGGCTCTGTCGGCCGTAAATCTTGCCGAATCTGCGGGCTGTTCAGCTGACGGTCTGTCGCACGCACATCGCGCTGATATCTATTTGAATACGGCTGTGAGAGTTCGGATCACTTTACCTCGTTTCATAGGTATTGTGTTGTGATGTTGTTGCTCAGATTCCATTTCTCATGAGAAGCACGGAACCGTAACGACGGCTAGTCTATGATCGCCGTATTGAAAAGATTTTGATATGTTAAGCTGTGCAATGGTCAATACTAATTAATAGCATGCTGGATTTTGCGTTATCAAGCGATATTGAAGCAATAGTTTGCAGGCATACCGCTCTACTTGTACTTTATGCGTCGTGCACGAAGTCATGCACGCCGTGCTGATGCAGGTACAATTGAGGGTATTTCTTGGGTATTCCATCCGTTGTCACGCAAATTCCTTTCATCACGAAATCTTATCGACTATATTCGCGACAACCATCAGAATCATTTCCCATTCATCAAAAATCATCCTTCAAGTAAGATCAGTCGATGTTTTTCAAATCTTTCAAAAAAGTTCTTCCAAAACATTTTCCTTTCTATTCATCTATAATAGTCTTTTGAGTTGAATTCCTGATTGTGAGAGTGCATTTTTGCATACCATAGAATCATTGATTCACTCTGTTTTATAGAAACTGTGAAAATCAGATGCCGATTTCAACTGATCGAGACATTTTTGAAGTAGTAAAATTATGAAATAACTTTATTTGGTCCTGCAAACATCTATTAAAGATTATTTCTTAAATCTACAAAAAGAATTTGTGCTTGCTAATTTGTTTCGATTGAAGAATTGATGCCGGGAAGGACAAGATGATAACTGAAGTTCTACCATAGGCTATTATAAGTTCGAATTAGAACTTCATCAAAGAATTATAACGTTACACATTGTGATATTTCTCATTCGCAGTCTGATTCTTCCACACCAAAAATTAAGTGATTTCAGTACGACCTTTTGAGCGTTTAACGTCAGCCTTCAAAATGCAGCTTCTCACAACTCTTCTCAATCAACTATCAGCACCATCAGTCCCCTCAACGAACATGCAGTTTGTTGATGTTTCACACCTGCTACTTACCATCTGCACGGTCGTCCCACAGAAGGTGCCAAAAGGTAAATTCAATCTTATTATTAGCTGCAAAAAAGATCGAATATTCGAATATCTATTGATGGAGAACTCACTTCTGAACGCTAACAGTGACCTACTTTTGTTTTACTAACAAAGTTAAAATTTCATCAGGTTGAGATGAAATATCGTTGCAGAAAGATCTGGTACAAAATCATTAGTTTAAGGATCCACTTATTTGGATGAATTCACACTGAATGCAAACGGCGATGAGTTATGTACGTGGTGGACGCATTTATTCACTTGCGCTTTGTACTGGAAACATTTGGATAACGGAAATGCTCAAAAACATTACGCACTCGTTCGAAACTGTCCATCTCAACTGCTGAAAAGGTTATTTTTCGCAACTTTCAGCAGTTTTTTTGTTTGTTCCAATGCAGGTAGTGGTTTACAAACTCGTCCGAATACGCAAGAAGGATCTAGAGGAAATTGCAAAATATCTACTTTATGATGGCAATACGAATACATTCGCCTTTTTAGTGTCAAACGAGAGGAGTCGTCGATTTCTTTACGTGAGCGGGTGACATGAAATTAATAGCTAAATTAATAGCTTCTAGCAGTGTGTACGATGTAAGCGCTCATTTAATGTGATGATTCGTTGGATGAATTACAGTAACCTATCGTTGGCAATCGGTCATGCATTCTGTAGTCGAAAGCTGTGCATGGATGATCGTGGTAATAGGCACTTCCAGGAGGTCGTCTGGGCGAATGCGCTACGATCATATTGCTCTTTGCAAAGAATTTCTGAGTGTGACGCTAAAACCTTGTCAACAATTTCACCAGCTGCTACCATTGTGCATGTATGTTCCTTTACTAGTTTTCGTTGAGCAGCATTACCGTGAAATCGCACACTTTTCTCTTGTGAATTACATTTAAGAATACAACTTCTATGAAGAGTTAGCCGACTGTATGATCTCACATCTCAATCGCCAAAATTAACGAGTTGATTTCATACTTTCTGTCTCCATCATCGAGAATATTCATGTTCATACCTTGAACTGTATTCTGTTGCATAAATTTTCCGTAATGAAGATATTGTTTTTCTTTTTCTATAGGATATGGTAGTGAGTGTTTCACTGGAATGGTTGTTATTGAGTATCTTGGATGTGTGGTACTCACAAATGAGTATCATAAAACCGTATTGGGAACAGACACCAACTCAGCAGCTTAAGCAACTCTACGAGAATGCATTTGTTCAGTTCAGAGCAATTGCGCGGAAAACCAACGGTTGTTCGCAGTTCAAGGTTACCTTTGATCGTTCAACTTCTGCAAGTTTGCCTAACACTCGCATTTTCATCTGCTGCGCATTCAGAGGACAAGAAACATCAAATTCTGAATAAATTTATTTCACTTCGCATTTGTGCAAAACTGATCTCTTTTCACTATCAGTCTAACGAGATATATGATTTTGCGATATGTAGACGCACTCATTCATTGTTCTTGGATATTTTCGAGAAGAACAACATCAAGCAAATTTTAATGCATGATTTTACGCAATCGCTCATGGTTATGCATTATGAGAGCAATGGAAATCGCAAACTCATCTTCTCTGAATAGGGGCGAAATAATGGCCGATCAGAAAATTGAATAGAAGCGATCAAAATGATCTTTGAAACTGTGAAGCATGTGAATTTTCAGGTAGCTGTTTTTGAGTTAGCATCGCGAATGTTGAATGCGGCAAATCCGATAAGCACGTGGCGTACTTTTGTACGTTTCAAGCGTAATCAGCGCATCGAAAGCTTCATAACGAACCCTCTGAGCATGATCTGCTGTCCGCAACTGTCGACAATCAGCAGCAAATATCAATCAAATGTTTTCAATGTCGACATTTTGCGTAAACTTCACTCTGATATCAATACGTTCACAATGACTTCACCATAATATGTGCGTTCTTCTGAATGCGTTCCCAATTGTGTAGCCAATTTCTGCATAGATAACGATATCATTATCAACGACTCGATCCTCCGTTGTAATTCGTTCGTTTTAGAGGGTCATTTGCAGGTGTGATTAGAGTGAACACTCCGAGTTAATCGTGTCTTCTTTAACGGCAAATTATTCATTGGCCTTTGAACTCTTGCTATACATTCGGATATTTTGCTTCATGAAAGGAAGCATTACGCCTTTCCAGCTACCTGCTCGCCTCTTTTGAACAAAATGCGAAATGTCTGCATAAAATCTTGGAACAACTCTCAAATTGCAACCTTTCCATATATCTTGAAATATGATTTTTCAATTTTGATGCATACATTTCCCATATATTCTTGCCATTCCTTGATGCGCTAGCATACCTCGTACGTTTATCATTATTATGAACATATTCGATTGTTTTGCAAATCGTTGTTTGCAATAAAGATATGCTTGAAACGCTGTGATTATTGTTTCGTTTCACCATATATAAATTGCGTATTCCATGTAATTTCAGTACACTAATCATATAATTATCAGTTTGATACATGTTTGAAAGACTCTCTACCTTAAATGAGCAAGTACCTAATGAGTAAAGTGCATGTTCCTTTTTTATTACCGGTTTCTTCAGTCGAATTCACTTTTCGCATTTATCATTTCTTTCTCAAGATTCACGCTAACTTGACCAACTTGTAGGTACAATATTTGCGTTTTGAATGCCTTCTTATTATAAAAGCAACAATTGACTCGTTTCATTTATTGTTGTGCTGTTAAATTACTTGATAACTTATTTCAATAAACAGTTGTTCATAGGCTATCAGCCGTTCCTAACAAACTCATTTGTCATCAACGACTTCATCCAGCATCTACAATCAAGAACACGGATACTAATGACTAGCACCGGAGAGAATTCGATTAATCATAAAAGATATTCTCTCAATTCAGTGACTCCATGAATTTATAGCGTAAATTGCTGTTGAATGTTTGCTTCCATTCAGTGGATATAAAATTTTATGGGTTTGAATTCATTGTCATCAGTTAGACGGCCGCAAAAACTGCATCGAAAGATGACAAGTGGAGAACTTTTTAAAGTCTGAAAAATCGTATTAAATGGTGACTAAAGCTCACTTTATAACTTCCATCCAAAGGTAGATAGTTCTTCGGATTTTCAACACGTCATCGAAGGACAGAAAAAAGTGACGAATAAGCTGAACATGCTCCCGTTCCTGTTGACGAGAAAATTTTTTTGATGATCAAATAAGCAAAAGGCAAAACTGCAGAGGATAACTACCATTCACCACTTCGATATTTTTTGATGGCTCTATAAAAAACCGTTCCATATACCGAAATAAATCCCATTCATGAAATGTCTAATTCACACGATGCTCGGTACCTTTACATAAAGGCACGTGCTCTTTCAGAACTAAATATTATTCCTTCACAAACGACAAATTATGAGAGGCGCGCCCTCAAGACCGCTTAGGCAACAATCACAGGGAGAAAGATGTTGAACCTAGGCCAGAAACAACTGCTCAGCCGAAATCCCAACCTGAGCCTGGCACTAATCTTAAGCCTGAAACGTAATATTAGATTGAATGGACAGACCATTTGAATTTCCTCCATTTGAATTTCCTGCTCTATGGATCTAGATGGATTAGCATTGGTTGACTGCCGTCATCCACCCATTTGGCTGAAAACTACGTTAAAGCACCTGTTACAAACACCCGATACTCCGATCACGCTCGATCGACTGCTGTAGGTATTTCATTAAAGCTATCTGAACTGGCGCTGAGGTGCTCATTGATATGCGTTTGATCACTGTAGATCAGTGCATATTATACATTGGTATAGAACTATGGGTACAAGATTGATGCTCATTCAAGCTTATTAACTTCACTTTGGGATTTACTGTAGCATGCGTTAAACGTGATACTCTAAATGCTCTATTCGTTGTCCTTCTCTATACCTGCTAAGCGACATTTGAAGAACTGTTTCTCATAAACTCAGTCTCCCTGGAAGCGAATCCATCATCATAATCGAGTGGAAGCGAATCCATCATCATAATCGAGCTTTTAGTTTTTTTTGATGATGATTCTCCATATTTATTCCTTCCTCAGATCTGGACAGCATTCTAAACTCATTAAAACGGTAGATGTCGATAGCTTGCATGATGTGTGTTAACACGTGGAAAAACATTTATGCAGCTGTCACGCCAAGCACATGATGCTTTTCGAACCCATCTAATTCACTCTTCCAGATTTGTTTTACTATGCCTAAAGCATATGTGACGATCTTCTCATGAAATTTTCCTGAATCTTTGATTGGTCATTTCAGTCCTATATTGCTATATCTCTAACAGTGTACAACACTTGCTTCTCAAATCAATATTTCGAAACCTTTTAGTTTCAAATTTTTCTTTCCTAACTAAGGTGCAAGAAACAGTGGTAAAAACACAACCTACACAGCATTTGAATTCCTCCAAACTTACTGGTATAAAACTACACTAGCTGCTGTCATAACAATTCTAAACTCATTAAAACGGTAGATGTCGATAGTTTGTATAATGTGTGTTAACACGTGGAAAAATATTTATGCAGCTGCCACGCCACGCACCACTGGTATTTTCAAATATATCCCAATCTCAGCAAAACTGTGAGCTTGCTTCCAGGCAAGAGTATCAAACTCGAGCCTGACCCTGATATATGACATCTACTTGTTCCCGGGGGGTTTGTGCAGGACCCCTACGCATTTTGCAATTCTAACTCACTCATGAAACGCCACCTAATCATGCCTATCAATGTCCCCCTCCATTATGCCTGGCGTGACAGCATCAAAAGCATGATAATGATGAACGAGGAGACGAACACGGTAATGACCGAACAAAACAATCACATAAACAACAACGCGAAGTAATTACATAAACATCAACAAAAGCAAAGGAGATAATCAAACAAGTATTGACATTAGCACCATATTTCAACGCCCATATCCAATCGCAATATCCCAAGCAGCATAACACGAACAAGTTCTGACCGAATATCTTGAAAATGAAATCGAATCAAGACAGCTGTTATCATTTCAGTTCAACTCAAAAGCAGTTTGAGGTCAAGTCAAGCTAATACTAAGTGAAGCTTGACTAAGGTGTTGGTTCCTCTGTAAGGTATAAGAGCAATCCGAGGAAGGCTACCTGGCATTCAGCTACGTATGTTATCAACTGAGCGCTCGAATGATAAAGTTTGAGAATACTTCATAATGTTATCCCGAAAACGCTCCTTCAAAAACACTGACTATCTTCATGACTTACACATCAACTTATTCAAACCCTGAGAAGACATTGTACTAGCAGTTAAGAGAAAATTTTAACCTATACGCACAGATCAAACTACACTCATCCAATTTAATCCTACCCCGTGATACAAGCTCTCGAAACTGGTAAGTTATTTATAACAGAAGCGATGACTTATCAAACATACCTTATTACCGCTTATGACAGACAATAACTGCACTGGCAAGGGAAATAAGGATGTCATCATAGAAGTGTATGAATGCCATCATGACACTAGCTAATAGATAAGCTTCGGCGAGTAACCACAAACACCTGAGAGTCGAGTCACCAGTCAGCGACTCGACTCTACATGGTGAGTGGTCCAGGCGAACTTTCCAGACCTACCGCTAACTTCATAAGGCGATTCATACCCTACGTTAGTGATACTCAATTTTCAGGGAATGTTTTCTTCTTTTGATATGCCAGTACAGCCATTATCAACACCTGAGGTTATCTCTCCCACCAACTAACCAATACGTTATTTTCAATGCAATAACTTTAGACGATTCGAGTGGATTGTATGAGATTATCTAGTATCTTAGTAGCACAAGTGATGAATGATAACTACACTGGCAAGGGACATAAGGATGTCATCATAGATGTGTATGAATGCCATCATGACACTAGCTAATAGATAAGCTTCGGCGAGTAACCACAAACACCTGAGAGTCGAGTCACCAGTCAGCGACTCGACTCTACATGGTGAGTGGTCCAGGCGAACTTTCCAGACCTACCGCTAACTTCATAAGGCGATTCATACCCTACGTTAGTGATACTCAATTTTCAGGGAATGTTTTCTTCTTTTGATATGCCAGTACAGCCATTATCAACACCTGAGGTTATCTCTCCCACCAACTAACCAATACGTTATTTTCAATGCGATAACTTTAGACCATTCGAGTGGATTGTATGAGATTATCTAGTATCTTAGTAGCACAAGTGATGAATGATAACTACACTGGCAAGGGACATAAGGATGTCATCATAGATGTGTATGAATGCCATCATGACACTAGCTAATAGATAAGCTTCGGCGAGTAACCACAAACACCTGAGAGTCGAGTCACCAGTCAGCGACTCGACTCTACATGGTGAGTGGTCCAGGCGAACTTTCCAGACCTACCGCTAACTTCATAAGGCGATTCATACCCTACGTTAGTGATACTCAATTTTCAGGGAATGTTTTCTTCTTTTGATATGCCAGTACAGCCATTATCAACACCTGAGGTTATCTCTCCCACCAACTAAACAAAACGTTATTTTCAATGCGATAACTTTAGACCATTCGACTGGATTGTATGAGATTATCTAGTATCTTAGTAGCACAAGTGATGAATGATAACTACACTGGCAAGGGAAATAAGGATGTCATCATAGATGTGTATGAATGCCATCATGACACTAGCTAATAGATAAGCTTCGGCGAGTAACCACAAACACCTGAGAGTCGAGTCACCAGTTAGCGACTCGACTCTACATGGTGAGTGGTCCAGGCGAACTTTCCAGACCTACCGCTAACTTCATAAGGCGATTCATACCCTACGTCAGTGATACTCAATTTTCAGGGAATGTTATCTTCTTTTGATATGCCAGTACAGCCATTATCAACACCTGAGGTTATCTCTCCCACCAACTAACCAATACGTTATTTTCAATGCGATAACTTTGGACCATTCGAGTGGATTGTATGAGATTATCTAGTATCTTAGTAGCACAAGTGATGAATGATAACTACACTGGCAAGGGACATAAGGATGTCATCATAGATGTGTATGAATGCCATCATGACACTAGCTAATAGATAAGCTTCGGCGAGTAACCACAAACACCTGAGAGTCGAGTCACCAGTCAGCGACTCGACTCTACATGGTGAGTGGTCCAGGCGAACTTTCCAGACCTACCGCTAACTTCATAAGGCGATTCATACCCTACGTTCGTGAAACTCATTTTTAGATGGATAGTATACTTGTTATTATATGCCAGTGCAGTTATTATCAACACCAGTCAGAGCTCCCCCCACAACAAACTAAGTATTCTATCATGTCAAACCTCTACCTCTAAGAAGCGATGAGTTCCGAGAGCTTGTTTCTCAGCCACTAAGTCCAGTTGCGCATACAGTTAAACACTCCTCTAAATCGCATGCTAATCTGATGTAAAGTTGAACTAACATTTGATTAAGTGAAGTCAAAGCACGGTCAAGTAATATCTACATCATTCTGAACTTATGTAAGCGAGCTGAAAGCCAGGTTTAAATCAACGCTGGTCAATCTCAATCGATGCCAAATCCCTTGAGCTACGTTAAATCAACTTAGCATGTGGTAAATTTCCAGTGAAGTCCTTTCAAGATTCTGGCTTAGTGTGTTTTTGATGCAGTTACAGTCAAGCTAAGTCAAATCATTTCTGTGCTAAGCTATGTTAACTGTCAACAAATGTGCTAGTATCGTATCTATGCAAGAGTCCAACACGTATTTACTTAACAGAGTCCACATTGGGAAGGGGAGAGGGAATGGTGGGGTGCACAAGCTGAAAAAAAATTTCAATCAGGTGGGATGGGCCATATCTATAGCCAGTCCAAGTCCGTACCTCTGGCTCCGGAGTTAAGCGGGTCATTACGTGCCGCATCGCTCCTTCGCCCTACCTCATGTCATATAAAAAAGTTCACAATCTTGACAACAATAATTAATATGCAAAAAGAATAAATAAATACATTTGTGGCATAAATAAATATATAATAAATTATACACATATATTATATACATATACATCATAATTAATAAATAAAATCAATTTAAAAAATTGCATCCTAAAGGGTAATAGATAATCGTGGTTCGCCTCGTAAATTGGTTGCTAACGCAAGACTATCGCCCGCTAAACTTCTCAACCCATGACAATACAGTGGCAGTTACAATAATAACAATATAATAATAGCGCGAATAATATTAATAAATGAATTAAAAATCACTAAAAAATCCCCCCACTTAAAATATACGAAGCATCATTATTATCTTTACAAACATATTTCGATCAATAATGATAAATAACATTGAGCAATACATCATAATATCTACGCCACTGTATTGTCACCTAATTTCAGCAAGTTTGTTTCAAATAAATTATCATTCACAAACACTTAAATACATATACAAATATTCACAATATTATTCAAACATTCTCAAATTTACAACTACAATTACAATCACAATACAAACATTTACAATTACAATTCACAATATTCACAAACAAATTTATGAATAAAAGAATGAAGCATGCAAAAATGTGGTCACTGACCACGACTTAATTTTATTCTTGTTCCCTAAGTTCTAATAGAAGTGAAAAAAATTAGTCCAAAATGAGGAGTTGTTCAACTCCGGATTATTTGTTCAATTTCTCATGAGATGAAAATAAATTTCAAACTCCTAACCCTGCGCTTCCATGCGCTATCATATCACATTATTCGCTTGTTGTAGTTTTGATGTTGATACGTTATACTTTGATATCGTTGGTTTAATACTGTTGCTTCCTTGGTGTCGTCTTCGTCCTTGATATCCTTCACATCAACCGTCATCTTCGTACCCAACCATCGAACATCATCCATTGGAAACGTCATCTGTCGATTAAAAAGGCATCATCCAAATGTCGTCCACCATACTCACTGAAAATATGGCAATTCATATCAGATCATGAGAAATCAACAAGACCGATTAATAATCAAGTTATTTCAAACCACTAAGTAACAAATTAAATCACCACATATATGATTTATTTCCTTACCTTCGATCTGAATCAATCCACAGTGACAGCTTCGTTAAGCTGTCACAGCTTGCTCGATCATCCCCATCTGGAACAGTATTGAATGAATATTTCGCATTTTCCATCAAGTTCCATTTCAAAACCATCAACAATACAATGCGATTCCCACGATTCTCACAATAGCAATACGACACAACATTCTCACAACACACATTCTCACAAATTATCACTGATTATGAAAAAACTAAAATCACGAATAAAATATAGAAAGATATATTGCGCATCAACAATCGACCGCACAAACCTTCCATGACAAAAGTAAATGAATGCTGAATAAACACTTCAGTAAGGCAGTCACTTTGAAATGATCTGTGTTAATAAATTGGTATGGTACTATTCATGGGAATAGATCAAATGAGTCGAAATTTTTAATGAAATCAAAAATTCATACGAATCAAATGAAGCAATCGTAGAATCATGTTATCAGAATTGAAAGTGATTTAAGTCATCTTGGTGGAGTTAGATGAGAAAAAATCAATTGACAAGTGGGGTGTCTGCTCTCGTCATCAAGCCGAGAATTGTCGAAAGAGCATCGCGAAGACTACTGAGAAGGAAAATAGCATGGGAACATATGAGAAAGTAGAGATGCAGAGCCTTC
>JAPYMA010000612.1:0-95985 GCA_035041965.1 Anisakis pegreffii | reverse complement strand
CCAGCCCACTTCGTTCAGTTGCGTATTGCTGTTGCTATTGTTCGGGCGAAAAATACTTTCATTCGTCTGCTATCGTAATTTTGACCTCAATTCCTCCATCACTACGGCCAATACTACTGCCAGTGTACTTGCTACTACCTGCGTTACTGCTGCCACTTTCATACCACTACTTCAAAATAATTATTTCAAATGTCAAGCAATTACTCGTTTTCCATAGTAAGCAGTTATTTATTTGACTTGAATCAGCATTCGTCGTATCCCTTCAAATTGCCCCTCTTTGCTGTAATTGTTCTGCTTGTTCAATTGAACGATGAATATTGTCTGGCTGCTAGTGCTGATACATTTTGCAATATTATGGATCCTGAATGTCGTTTGCGTATTCTTCAAAATCGACAAACTTCTTCATCACAGTCCTCATCGCTTTTGTCCCTATTCAATCGCTCTATATCACCGTCGAACACTCGTGAAACATTTCACTCTTCTGGCTTATCGAAATGTCAATATCAGGATATCTATTTGATACCAGGCCATGCCGACGCTAGTTGTAGTGAGTTTTTTCTTTTTCAATTCATTTGTATTTTGTTATTTCGTCATTATTATTCTTCTTTTGCATGCATTTTCTTAAAAATGTTCCATATGAAGAGGAAATTCATTCGTAGTATGAAAAAATTGTTGAATAAATATATCTGTATGTGAAGTGATGAGTGAAGTATTTTTTGAAGTCGATAGAACCAGTTTTTAATTGCGGTATTCATTCGAAAATGCACTTTCGTCTTTCTGTTCATTGCATTTTATTTATGTTGATTTATTCATTTATATGTCTGTTTGAATTATAACTAACACACAATTATGCGCATATTCACATGTGCTGTGAACGGTGCTTTATAAATATATCAGTTACAAATTCATTAAAATAATCATTTTGGGAGATTCAGAGGAAATTTTAATGACTAAAATCAATTTTGTTTTCACCGAAAAGAACCAATTGCAATAATATTCAACCGGTTTTTACCATACTAGCAGATTGCAATGATGCTGAACATACATGAATTATATCAGTGGAAGTAATTCCTCTTTATTTTCCCCATAAACATTTATTTCGGCTAACGTTGATAAAATATTTATGAAAGAACAAAAATAGAATCGAAGAAAATGATTCTTTTCATTTGATTAAAGCTGTAGAGAAGTTGTATCACTTTAATCAGTAATGATAATTCTAGCACGGCCAGGCGCGAAGCGGTTAGTCGAAATTGATCCAAGACAAGTGAATGTACTACCTGAGGTCTTAAAAATCCCAGGATGCTTCACGATCGAGATCAAAAATGTTCGTATACTTGATCATGGCTCTAAAAATGATGCTGATAGTTTCTTTGCAAAAGTTGAATATCAATGGTGGAATGTGAAAGATTTCTCTGAACTGAAGTGCCAGAATGCTAGTAACAATGGTTGTGGCGGATACGGTAATAATTGGTCAGTTCTTATCGGATATTTGATTCGGTAGTATTCCACTGAGTCAATGTAAATTCAGTTTGATTGGTTTATCTAATTTCTACAGTCCATTCTAATGAGCAATAAATTTCGATCGCATAATATGACACGAGGGAGGACTTTTATTGAAACATGTGAAGGCGGCATGAATCCAGTGTGAGTTCAGTGAGTTTATGGAACGCTTCACGATGCGTTTTGCGTAGAGATCGAGTAGAGTTGTCTATAATTGCACAGCATATGTATTTGTTGTTTAGCAGAAATACTTTTACTACTATTAGAGTTTGTAAAGCTGTGTTGAATGAACCTTTTGACACCTTATCTCGGACGCTCATCATGGTCTTAATCCGAAAATTTTATTCAGCATCGAATCAATTTTGCATTCTGAAAGTGGAAATGAAGGATCAAAGAAAATGATGTACTCTGATGTAGGAGAGGTTTAATTGTGTAAACGAGCTGAAAGATTTGATCGGGTGTGGCATTTCAGTGTGCATATTACGGTTCACCTACCCAATTAAAGACATTTAAATATTATTGGTTTCTCGTATGTTCAGTTTTCTGTTGTTATAGTTACTACTGTGACATATGTGAGAGTTTGACTGATTTGGGCGTATCAGAAGCACACTCGACTCTGTCGGATCAATTACGTGGAATCAAATGTCCCACTCATCCAGGCTTTTACACGTTTCGGTGATTCTTTCGGTTACATTTTTTGCTGAAATTGCACAGTGAAATACGTCACTGCAAATAATGAATGAAGCACTGATAACAATAGCAATAATAAATTTCGAAGTATTGTAAATGAGGAAAAATTGAGTAATAACTGTAAGCATAACAGTGACAGCAACATTATTATACGAATTATTCAATGTTATTTCTACTGCTTTTACTGTTGAAGAAAAGAATTCTGCTTTAACGATTGGTCAGCATTTGATACGGATGGGGACTGTCAATTTGACTTCTTTCAAGGTGATAAATTATCAGACTATCGATCAGCGTTAGCTTCTCTTCAACAAGTTGGCTATGTTAGTAGTTCAGATTTTGTCTTGAAGTATTCATTGACGGTTTAGATCTTTTATAAAATTCACACTGGATAACTTTAATTGAAATTTTATACGCAACGAAGTTGTTTGCAGGGTACGGTGGTGGCAAAGTTGAAATTGGCTTATAATGCAAGTGGTGTAATTGAAGAAAAGAAAGTAATCAAGGAAAAACAAATTGAAGAAAATGTTATTCGTGAATTGGAAGAACGACGAGATACATGGGAGCACGTCAATAACGGTCAATTCGATCGTTTCAGACAATGGTATATTGAATATCGCAAAAATATTTGGCATAGGTGAATGTTAAAGCAATATTTGTTAATTAAGAACGCTTTTGTAAGCACACTCGTTCTCGATTGCGTCTTAATCTTGCATAAATGAACAATAATGCTTTCTTTGATCACTGAATCGTGAAATCATTTTCAGAGATGATTATTTACCCTGGTTATTATATGAGAATGAAATAAGTTGTCTGAGATTAACGTTCGATGTTTGTGAGCGATCGCCACGTCGTTATGGCTATGGACTTCATTATCAATGCGCTTAATTCGATGCTCTCATGATATGCTTGCTATAGCATACACTTTACCATATAATGCAAGCGAACGTTCAAATTTGACTATTGTTGTAACTTTTCGACAGTTCAGCTCAATTTTCATTTTATTTACCGTGTTTCAGGAGTAACCGATGTTTAATTGTAATCTTACACCTATCTGATCTCTAATAACTTTCAGCAAGCATCAGAAAAATGCTTGAAAAACCGTATTTTTAGAACCATTTCTAATCTAAGTGAGAGTTTCTGATTGGAACTGTTCCTAAGAAACGGCTTCTATAGCGAAATGTAGAATACGCTCACTTGAGTTTCAGCCTGGTTTGCCAAAATCCATCCAATTTAGTCGAATGCTTCGGAGCATCGGGTGCATCCTATGCATTGTCATCTCATTTTTCTTTATCAGGAAAATTCAGTGCACGAAAATTGACTAGCGTAAGATAATTTTCGGAAATATCATTCGCCAAAATAAACTGATTCGTCTTCTCCTTCAGTGGTCACTAGTTGTTTGGGTTAGTAACGTTATAACTTGATGCAGTGATGAATTCTTACACAATGGTGCCGTGTTATTAGTAATGAATAAATATTTATCGCATTATCAACTCAACGATTTCGATCGCAGCGTTGATCGCATTGATTTCCGGTGTGATTTTTGTTACGATCTGTTTGCTTACTATCACTGGTATTATAACTGCTCTCATGTTCGTGCAGTTCAAAATATTTGTGTATATCATTTTGATATCACCATACTGCACCGATAAAATCAGTTTTGATCGAATAAACACGAACGCATAGAACAGATCAGATTAGTTCATACCAATATGAAGCTAAGATATTACATGAATAACTTTTTCGGAAATATATACAAGGCTGTTGATAAGTACATTTGTATACAAGTACATGAAACATGAACATAACCCAGGCAGAATAGTTCAATGGAAAGTGTGATCTTATTCAAGAGAAATATTTATGAATGACTAAAATTTGGTGAAACAGCAAAAGGTAAATTCGTGACCCAATCTTCGATTTTTCCTTTACCTATCAAATTCACTTTCCCTTTTTCTCATTCAGGTTTAGATTTTTGCATATTATTTCTGGTCGTCCTAATTGGCCGACATCTCAGATTTGCAGTGCGTTCTGCAGCTTTCCTTCGTTCAGTAAGGCTCATTTTCTGTTTTTTCTCGTTCAGGCGTTCTTTGCGAAGTTTTTCTAACGCTGATCTTTGTCGTTTTGCAGCCATTTCATCATCCTGAACCGTGAGATGCTTACGTTTTCGAGATGCAGATCTTGGTGCCTGAAATGGATAAAAAAAGATGAACAATCAGAAAATTACCGAAGATAATACGTATAATAACAAAACGAACAATGAAAATAAATTATTACAATATTATACGATAGTTACATAGATACCAGAGTATTCGTGGAACTGATTTGCGGTGGTGACATAAGTGATCGTTGCCTATTCATTCCACGTATAACCGAATCAGTAATCTCTTTTTTCAGTTCTATTATTTCTCGTTCTTTTGCGTTTCGTATTTTTTCACGTAATATACGCGCATTTTCAACACTTTGCTGGCGTACTTGTACGTATCTGGAATGAAAAAAAATGTACAGACAACAATAATGCTGTATTTCAGGTTGGTAAAATCACAGCGGCATTTCGTTCATGCGAACATCTTTTGCTGTGCTCTAATTAAGTAACATATTCAACTGCGAATGTGGTGAACAAATGCCGTTTTGATTTTACCAACCTATAGTACAAAATTACTCCGAAAATTTTCGTTCACCTTGTCAGTCTTCGTCGTTCACGTTCTTTTTTGATAATACGCAACCGTTCATTCGGGGTTAGAATACCAGTACGTACAGAGGAATGCTGTGGTGTACAAATCATTTTATTCATCTCGTTTTCGAAAATTGAGACGATTTAAAGAGACTGAACTGAAAATATGAACCAAATAAAATGGGATCGATGATACCAAGAAAACTTTGAAATGATAACCACCAACAAATTCACTGTAAATAACAATTTCCACTTCATCAACAAAATTTTCCATCATTTGCAAAATTTAAACAACACTTGATTTCACGCCAACATTTGAATTAAACTTCGTTTTCCATGTTTTCCTTTCAACTAAACCATATATTTCACGAAATAGCAGCTAAAATCAGCTTTGATTTGTTTGTGCTAACCGACGTTATTTGCTAATTAGATTTGAAAATCATGGGTGGCATTAACGAGAGAGGTTAACTAAACTAATTGAGGACTTTAAATGTCCCTTTCAAGTATTCTTTCAACCCTTCATATCTATCGCAAAAAGACTGATGAAAATTGATCATATAATTGTTCGCACTACTATAGTTTTGGGGCTACATACACACGCATTGATAATTCTTCAGTATAGTAGGCACCCGAAACTATAATAGTGCCCAATTATCGTTTAGAGGAGAATTATCAAACGGAATGCAGTGTCTTTTAAAAGGAATAATTTCGTTTGATTGCGACAGTTAGCTTGAAATGGAATCGTTTTTCTGATATCATAGGAAAAAAAACTGAATACACCCATATGAAAGGAACGTATTTAGCGTGAACTTATTTAGTAGTTTTCTGCACAAGATATATGTCAGAATTAAGGTTGATTGTCTTCTGATGTCTTCGTACACCTTGATACACCTGCTTAATCGTTCCAGTATCTACCTCGGGCTATGTTATGAGCATGTTCGAGACTGAAGTGACGGACAGTTGGAAATTTCAAACTTGAAAATGTTTTGAAATTTGTTGATATTTCGATCCAATGTTAATCATTTTTTGTGCCAAATTTTCACGGAAACTAACGCGCCGATTTTGAAATTGGATCTAGAATATGCTTATTTTTGACTCGTTTGATACAAGCTAACAACATATAACCACGGTAAATACGAATATTGCCAGTGCGGAAATATGAATGAAGTGACGAATCGCATCGCGACACGCACACTTAATTGCTCGTCAAATATGATTGCAGTTCGGTGGAATGGAAAGGTGTTGAGTTGTACACTGGCTCATTTAATCCGTTCTCGTTCATCCACCGCTCTGTAGTCGTTACACTTCCTGTTCGTGTTAATCATGCACATAGCGTATCGTTTTTCATCACTAGTTTGTTTCAAGAGTAAATTTTTATTTCGTTTCCGAGCAGGATTTATCTATGTTTCATTTCTGTTTTTTTTTTTGAATGAATATACTAGACTTGAATTTTGCTGAGCTAAAGTATGGATATTTGCTAAACTGATGTGTTGTTGTATGCGAGTGTAATTTTTTAAAATAGTGATAGCAATAATCAGAAATGAGCTATAGCAAAAGCTCATTTCGCTAGTAGTGAAATGAGCTCTTCGTTATCACGGTAGGTGGCGATAGCACGCTACGATCCATATCTGACAGTAATGTATTAGATAGCTTGACAGAAATGTGTCGTTTGTCGGTGGTTGTATTATTAATTGGTATAGTGGTTGGATGTGAAGGTCAAGGTGCAGTTCATAAACGATTCGAATACAAACATAGTTTTCGATCACCGAATCTCGCACAAAGAGATGGATCTATCCCGTTTTGGATGGTAACTGGCAATGCAATTGCATCTGGTGAAAAACTCCGACTGGCGCCCTCATTGAGGAGCCAGAGAGGTTATCATGAATCTTTTCTTCGAGTTTCTTCAGTGAATTTATCAGTACCTGTTCAACGATATTCACAATTTATTTTCAAAGTTTAAGGCAAGCCTTTCACTTTCGAAGTTTTAAAATCCTTCATAGTTCAGCATTATTTTTCAGCGGTTTGTTACCTTTTCTTTGGAAATTTATTCTGTTTTTTCGAACATTCATTCACTATCAGATAACTTTGAAATGCGGCTGAGTTTTATCGAAAGAAATGAAACTAGTTCCAGCGCAAGCACAATTTGTATCCTACTGTAAAGAAAAATAGAAGTGGAAAAATGGGTGATTTAGTGTTTCTTTAAGGTATTGCATGGAACAAGAAACCGATGGTCGAATCGGAGAATTTCGAAGTTGAAGTGGCGTTCAAAGTGGTTGGACAAGGTCGTGTTGGTGCCGATGGTTTAGCTATTTGGTATACCGCTCAACAGGGTACTCTTGGACCGGTAGCATATTCTTGTTCATCGTTTTAGCGTACATATTTCGTCGGTAATATAAACGCATGAGCAGTGAACGAATGCTCATTGTAGTTTGAAAACATCAGCTACTCGACATTAGCAGCTGATGTTTTTTATCGATTCGAGATCCTAAAATTAAGTTTTAGATACTGAATGAGACGATAACATTAAGTAGTAAAGGCAAAGACGAGTTTCTAAAAACATTAGCAGTTATCAGTTCACGTTAAGACACATAACCAGCAGCTTGCATGTTAATATCAGCCACTGTAAAGATTATTTTTATGAACCCGATGGCATTGTTATTGATAATGACATTATTATTCGATGTTGCATTGTTTTTATGCTGTTCCATAATCAGGTGTTCGGTTCGAACGATTATTGGACAGGTATGGGCTTATTCTTTGATTCGTACGATAACGACGCTCGGAAAGATAATCCTTATGTTCTTGCGATGATGAATGATGGAACACGTTCATATGATCATCAGACCGATGGTTCACAACAAATGCTTGCTGGTTATTCTTGTTCATTGCTTCTTATAACGTTTACTAGTAGATGACATGAAGTTCCTAGTGATATTCCCACTTCATTTACTTTACTGTTAGACAATGGTATCATCATCACCATTTTAACGTTCAGTGGACAACTTTCAGGATGTAAGAAAGACTTCCGTAATACACCGTATCCGGTGAGAGTTAAAATCGAATATTTACGTAACGTTCTGACTGTTATGATGTCTGATGGTTCAACCCTAAGGGAACCTCGTTATGAACTTTGCCTTCGCGCTGATAACGTCTTTTTGCCAAAGAATGGCTTCTTCGGTAGGAACATCTATTGATTCGAATGTTTGTCTTTTATTAATTGTGCATTCAAGTGAATGTTCATGAATCTTTTATATATTTTTAATTGAATGTTTTACACTTCATCGTGTGATTATCATTAAAGTGATAATAATAATTGCTGATGCTACTCTTGCTGTTCGTAACGCTTCATTCTTCTAGGTATATCGGCTGCTACTGGTGGTCTAGCTGATGATCATGACGTCTCTGAATTTAGCGTCTTCTCATTATTCACTGATCAGCAGAAACCACCAACTGCAACGTTGCCACAAGAAGAAAAACAAAAATATGATGCTGAATTCGAGAAGCAGATGCAAGAATATGAAAAAGAGAGACAAAAGTAAAAATTTTTTCAGGAAACAATGAATTTGTTCATAAAACATTATTTTCTCTTAGACGATAACTTTCGTACGACTGATTGAGTGATGCTTGTGGTGCTGATAAGTTTTGCATTCATGCGTTTAAATTTATCTACTCATTTAATAGATATCAGCTGATTTGATTGCTCGATTGATTGAGTGTAGACAGTGGCCAATCAGGTGCATAAAATATGTTTTCTTTTCTTTCAGATTCAAAGAACAGCATCCAGATAAGGTAAAACTTGATGAAACCGAAGAGGATATTGCTAAGTATTTCGAAGATGCAACTCAAAAAGAATTGAGAATGATATACGAAAGTCAAACGGCTATACACCAAATAATGCAACAAATGGAGCAAAAACTTAACGCAATCAGGTTGTTCGCTTATTTTGGTTATTATGTGTTACTATTGTTGGTTGTTATTATTTTCTTCAAATTTCGTCTTTTATCACGAAGAGACTCATAATTAAACTACTCGCTTCATGTGATCAATAGTTTTTGTTTGTGAGGAGAAATTAAGAAACCACCAGAAATATAGAGCGGTCTTTTGATGAGACGAACTTGGATTGTAAGTTTTTATTGCCCGCCTCAGTGCGATAAATGAATAAAACTGCATATTTGCAGTCAACAGCAAAACGTTCACACGTCTATGCTGCAACAAGGAGCGGTCGCAGGCGGTGCTCAACAACAGGGTGGTGGTGCAGGGCAAGTTGCAGCGGGAGGAGGCTTTCTACAACATGAGAAAAATGAAGCATTACAGGTGATGAGTCGCATGATTGTTTCATGTAAAATTGAAGTGATGTCATTTGATGATGCATATTTCATCACATATCACATTGACCTTTTTCGTTTATCTGAAAGAGCCGGTCGGGGTATCATACTTGATTTGTTATCGCTGAATGCAGTCTTGCTATCCTCTTTTCGTTCGATCAACAATTTGCCTGACAAATGAATAATCAATCAACGAATTGTAGACACTTCGCGATCTCTTCTCGAGTGTGCGTGATATGAAGAACTATGTGAATGAAATCTTCACACGAACTTATAATATGGAACAAAAATTGGCAGCTGGAGGATCAACAGCGCCAACTGGTACTATGGTACAATCTGATGCAGCAATAAAGCAATTCTTAGAAAATATTCAAAATGATGTCAGACACATACGGAGCTCACAACTTGCCCAGGTTTGGATGATCTGTTTTTTTTTTTTTGTGTAATTGCAAATAACCGAAGTGTTTCTGTTAAGAATGTTTTCAAACAACAACAGATCGTTGTCGTGACTTCGCTTGTTTCCGGGGTGCAAACTTCAAGGCGTCCATTTGAAAAAATGTTTCAGAGTGGCCAACCAGGTGGCAGTTGTCCGAATGTGACTTGTCTCACCTCAACGTTCTTTTTGGTCATTATAGCTGTTCAGAGTTGTACACTTGTTGGTCTTATATGGTTAAAGTGAGTCAGCTGTTCATTTTTCTGTTTTATGGTTCGTTGCAGAAATCGTTTAAAATTCGATAGAAAAAAGCGAAAATTTGCAGTTGCAGTAATTGCTGCTCGCTGTCATCTCATCGAACACTGATATTTAACTGATTATAGAGCAAGACCTGATAAGGCGAAGTTCTACTAAGTGTCCATATTGGATCAGTCACTCGATCGCGTCAGTTTGGATTTGTCACGTGATAATTAGACGAACGGTGCTGGGCTCTTCATACCTTTTTCACTTTCATTCTTTATTGATGTGTTATTTCTACTGAATAATTCGCTTGTTAACCCGTTATAATTTATTAAATTTACGATATTTCGCTCCAAAGTACAACTTGCGATTGAGTGGTTTGCTAATTGTTCATTTGTTCGTTTTTGTTGCTGAGTGAAATTGTTTGATCGCACTGTGCAGCACTTGACTGCACAGTATGTTTGCCAATCCGTATCCAGTGAGATGTTCGTTAATTTATTTATATATAAAATTACTTCCATTTCTTCTTAAAAACAACAATATGGCAACTTTATATATATATATATGTATATATATATATATATATATATATATATATATATATATATATATATATATATATATATATATAGTTTGGGCAATTAATATAAATACAAGAATATAGCTATAAATATATAAAGTTTGAGCGAATTGATGTAACTCTTCATGTGCATCAAGTGACGACAATATTCGTGACCATAAAAATAAGCAGCAACAGAAGTGGTACAGACAACATTTGATAATTCGCTCGTTAATTAATTGTTTCTTCCATAGAAATAATTAATATACGGTGCCAGATCTGTTTTTGGTGACCGGAGCGGATAGGGAACGAATCAAGCGCTCACTTACTTCCTTCGTTTGATCAGTGAACTAAATGATTGTCGAAGGACACTCCTCAGCTCGATTATTTCGAAACAATCCATGTCGTTTAGCAGTGAGCGCGAGTAATCTTCCTCAAACTGTGCGAATTCATGTTTCACTTTCAATTCATGCAGTAACGATTTCAGTTTTTCTTCGCATTCGTTCGATGCTTTCCCAAAGTTCTCCTGAAACATTTCGTCAAAACTTATGAATCGTTCATAGACGAATGATCTACATATACTTTTGCGATTACGTATTACTTGCATAGAGCTGGGTGCTTTGCAGAAACACATCAAGAGAAGGCATGAGGAAAGGTGGAGAGTGCATGCGTTTTCGGTGTGCAAGTCCACTGACATGAAACAATTTAGATGCATTACGCGATGGGTGGTCCGTTGTATTTTCTTAGAACAATTTGATAGTTCGTCATGTGTGCGAATGTAACATGAAGAGGATGGTTGTTGAACTGATTATAGAGTGAAATATTATCTCAACTTCAGATAAAGCTCCAAAGAACCACTATATTTTTTGCACAAGAAGAATACTCGATAAGACTTGCGTAAGGCGCACTCCCCAGCTGCAGTGTTATGTTTCAGTGAGTTTGATAAAATATGCATCTATACCTCAAATGTTCGCTTATTCTGCGGTTGATCTTTCAGCATTTCAGCAACTTTACATGTTATCCATGTGCATTTGCCGTCGCGTAAATCAGTTCCAACTTTGCCCATTTCTGACACATCGCCAAAACAGTCCAAATAATCGTCCTTAGTAATCGTTTAAAGAATTGTTAAATAAAGTACTGTGCATTTAATGACTGTCAACGATCGATTCGAATGATAATTTCATCGATTCGCTAATTCAGTAAATGTGCCAGTCTCGAACTGATTGAAAAGTAAACCAATGAGTGGATTGAGTAATTGATTAGAAGCGATGCAATTGTGATAATTTTCGAATGATCGAATGACGATAGCTAACCTGTGCTTGAAACAAGTAACCTATTTTAAGAGCCATATCTTTACACTGATCAATAAGAAGCGTACGATCTGCTAGGAGCACTGCTATTTTCAAAGGAGCGTAACAAGTGTAATAGCTCGTTTTGTGTTTCACAATATCATTATACCTGAAAATTTTCTAATCAGATGATTTGAATTTTCTCAGCCACTGATTTTGAAGAAACGAAATTTTCCATCATATTGATTCTAACTAATTGAAGACATAATGAACGAATATTGATTGATTGAGGTTACAGTTTAATAAAAACGATTTTTTTCGATAGATAGTACGGTGAGGAAATTACTGAATTAAAATGATGTACAGTTATTCAGTATGACAATACCACTGATGGGCACGCTACCGAAAAAAGCAGCTCCATCATTCCATTAGTAGCGCAATGACGGAATAACGCACTATCGCCCAAATGAAAATTGTGAACAAATGAAAATTGGATAATGCGATTGTAATTTGAAAATGCTGATGATGAAACTAATTTTGCTCTTATTCATCGCGCTCAGTTTCCCTCTATAAAACCAAGCTCTTGAACTTGTGATTAATTTGTGAAAATGTATATTCATCATATCATAACATAATTGCTGCTTGCCTTTCCCACTTCAAATCCTCCATACCATTGGAACTACTATCTAACATCTGACCCATTGTAGTGATTTGTTTAACCTTAAAAAATACAAATGAATTTGTTTTGAAGAAGGAATTACTGATATTCGATTGAACTGAACTATTAAGATATTCTGGATTGATCATCTTTATTGGCTTTTTGCTGCATAAAATATCTCAAGATATCAGTAGCAATCGATGTCACCAATGCATGAAAAACTATTTTGAATGTGAATTCTATTAAGACAGAAAACAAAAAAAAACTGCATTCAAATGAATGAAACACAAACGTTCTAATAAAAGCAAAAAACTTACACGTGCGAAAGCACTGAGAATTTTGTCTTTATTTGGATGATTTAGAAGTGATTCGTTCAATAAATGAACTATTGCACATTCCAAAATGAGACCATCATTTATTCCACTTAGACCAATATCAGGCTACATTTGAATCAATTTGCATTATTAATATTGTATTGATTCATTACGAAATTGGCGTGAAACAGGGAGTGTGACATTCCATGTATTGCTCATATGCGCATGAATAAGAATTTGGAAAGTAGGCGAGAAGTGAATATGAACAAAAAACGAATGTGCAACAAACTAACCAGACAGTGCCAACATGGTTTACCCCTTCTCATACTGCTTTCGTCCATTAGGTCATCAAATATCAAGAATGACGCTTGCAGTATTTCAATGCAAGATGCTACATTCGTCACTTGTTGCAGTCTTTGACGTGACGCATGCCGATCTAATGCATTATATGCATTCACTATTAAACTACTTCTTAAGCATTTACCACCAACTATTGTATAATCGAATAGCTGAAGTTGTTTTCATAATGGTATCTTTGAGCTTAACTTGCTCGGTTGTTTGATTCTCTCAGATAGTCTTTATTTGACAAGATCAATGATTGATTCTGAGCAACGAGAGACGATTTGAAACATGAAATGAAACTTGAAAAAATAAGAGCTGACCCGTTCAATTCGTTTTACACAACGTATAGCATTTTCATGAGTTAGCGTTTGTGTGAATGAACGCGAGACTGATTTCTTGAGAGCATTCAAACTGCTTATTATTAATTCTCGACTCATCTCTGTAACTGATTGAAGATTAGAGAATGTTCTATTCTTCCACATCTATTTTCGATTCTTAATCAGTTTATATAAACCGGTTAAGAATTGAGAATAGATCAAGAGCTATGATTTGTTATGAGTGATTTGATCAGTACCAGTCGAGAAATGATTTAAATATATACGCAATACGAAAAACTGAATTATATAAACTGATCAATTGATATCAGGAATTTATTAATTGTTACTTAATCACTGATTAGGCATCAACGCGAAAAACAGTGAATCGTGAATTTTCGATTTGAGATTCGATGAAATATAGCGGATGAGCACTTGGTACTGACCGTACGAATATGAAGAACAGTTTTTATGAAGTTGTTTACAAGCTTCAGCAAAATTTTCACTTTTATTTCAGATACATGAAACATTTCAAAACTTTCCGTTGTTCCACTTGAACGAAACCAAACATGATTAAGTAATCGAAGTGACGAATGAAAATCAAAATAAGCCAGCCATATATGAATGAATAAAATGTCCTAGTAACTAAACACTAGTAAATGATACCCAATATATGCAAGAAGTTTCGACATCAGCTGACCCTGCACCTTCTCAATTAAGTGTTCGAAGACAGATTTGACCAACATATCCTTATGTTTTGGAGGAGAGGAACACCCGAGCAAGCCAAACAAAAACTCATTGTCGTTCTCCATACTGCTGATAATGTTCGAATGTGCTCGTTCATAAGCAGTGACCGTGAATCGAACAAGCATTCCATAAACGTAACGTAATTTCTCTAACTACATGCAAAATGGACCTTTAGAAACATCAACGGAACTATTTATTTATTAATTTCAGAATAAAACCTTTTTAACATTGAAAGATATCAAGAAACACATGCAAATTGGAAATATATCAAGAAAGAAACAAAAATCAATCCAAATTGATCTTCAAAAGATGGAATCAAATCAGACATTTCACAACGAATGTAATAAAAGAAGAGACAAAAAAATAGTTAAAGACAAAACGAATATGGAGAAGTTTCTGTTTAATCGTTTTTGTTTCGAAATGATGAAACAATGATCATTATCAGACATGTTACAAAACAATTCAAATAGCGATTATTCTTAATCCCACTCTTCATCATCATCTGACTGTGAATCCGAATCTGTATCTGAATTACCAAGCACGTGTTCCATACGTCTTCTGAGGATTGCAGCCACATCATTCGCTTCTGCAGCCGCCTTCTCTTCAGCCGCTTGCTCTTTGCGTTGAACCTTAAATAAACGGATTAACGAGTGAGTACAAACAAATAAATGAATGAGCGCGTTAATAAACTTTTACGCACAAATATAATGCCATTGAAGCAACGAAGAAGAAATGCAACAAACTTGTTTAAGCTTGATGCCTGATTGGATTTCGGCTAATAAATTCGAACGAGTCATTTGTTGCTCGGAAGAAGACGTTCTATCGTCGTCATCTGTAGTTTTAGTGTTGACCGCCTCGGTAGCTGCGCTAGTGATGACAGCATTGGCATTGTTTGCAAATGAACCAATAACGACTGTATTCGATGAGGATACCGTCTGAACGTTAGTTTGTTGTTGAGATTGCGGTTGATTGGATGCAGCAGTGGCAGTTGGTGGAGTGGCGTTGGCAGTTGATGATAACGTTTGTTGAGATGGCGGTACGAGTTGCATGGTGGTTGGCGTTGGCATCTGACAAACCAACGATGTATGCATCAGCGGAGGAGGCGGTGGCGGCAGTTCATCGTCATCGTCAACGTCCACATTCACATCCAGCAAGTTCACCGTTGTAGTCGCACTACTGCCCGATTCTACTTCCAATTGCATGCGTGATAACTGATCACTCACTGCTCGTGATTCGTTCATTGCATCCTTTGATTATATGGCTTATTACTGCACACATCAAATGCACTTTTATAATTCGTTTATCACCTTCATACTAACCATGCATTTCTATCAGCTTTACTAGAGCCAATTCGAAACATAATGTTACGTTCGCAATTTTTTTTTCACAAATGTTTATTTGGTTACCTGGAGCTACTGGGATTTCAAACAAAAACACGACTTATGAGTCATTATCACCCTCCATCAGCGTAAAAAAATATAATCTTGATACTACTTAGTTAGAAAATTCTATAAAAGAGTACGAGTGAACTAAATTCAAATCAATTATCATCTATAACAATTAAAGGGTACATAAGGAAGCAGTATACCATGACGGTAGATGAGGCTGTATTGAGCGCTGGGGAAGTAATAACTGTATTGTGCAAAGATGTATAACCATTACTGATTGGCACACTCATACCAACCGGTGCCTGAATTTGTTCCATTCGTACGATCTGTGGTGCTTGATATTCAGCAGGAAAATGCATCACGTCTGTAGCACGTTGCTGAGTTGCTGTTACATATCTTAACAATTAGATTATATTCGTGCGTCATAGCAATGAGTCCGTGGGTCATATCCACTTCTGTTCTACAGCTTAAATGTTTCATTTTTCAACCTATATTGTGTCACAAAAATGATTCAGAGAACCTTGATGAAAGAGGTGCTTGCCGCATCATATCGTTGCTTGCTGATTGCCTATTACGTTTCTTTCTAGATGGACTCTTATTATCGGTTGGTGATTTAACAGCTTTTGCTCGTCGTCCATCACCCATCTCTTTCAACATTTCTTGACGCCAAAGGTCGAAAAAATACGACGGATCCGTATAATATCTGCATATATTAGGAAATTAGACTGGTAATCTTTACTTTTTGAAGTGGAATCTCGTGCTGAAGAAATCATAAATTTCTGTCTCCTTCAACATGTACTGCACTGCAGTTAGAAGCAGAGATGAATGACATTTTTGAGGTCACAAACTCTAAACTTGATTATATATTAGAGCATCATCAAGAAAAAAGTGTTATAGGTATGCTCACTTCAATGCGCCCTTTTTATCATCTCGATAAGGATTTAACGCGTCCAGATTCGGTGGTTGATCACATGCTGCATAGCACTCACTCAATGCAGATGGTAAAGTTTGACGATCGAGTGTATGCTGATCAATCAGTGCGCTACTCTTGAATGGCTTACGCATGTGCAAATCTTCCAACGAGACTGTAAACTATTCGTTGATGAGCGGAGCAAAACTTCGTATTATTTGAAGCCGAATGTCTCAACACTCTCACCCTGTTCTTGACTACAGTCAAGCTGTGTTACTTTATGTGTTAACCGATCAATGCGTTGAGCCATTGTATTCGTTTTGTGATCAACCTTGACAGCTTCATGATAAATTTCACCAAAAATATGTTCAGCATGTCTGCTCAACGAGCTCAATTGTCGTACCAAATTCGCTAGTGTACCATTAGCAACGCATTCCAACTCGTCTGTTTGCACCGATGCTGGTAAACGATGCAAACTCACATTGACAGGTGAAATGGCACGTTTTATAAGAGGCATCTGAAAGGCAATCATTGGTTTCAAACGAAAAAAAATAGATGATGAAAAAATTTTCGAATAATAAGCGTAACGTTTCACGAAAACTTCTCGAATCCGCGCCACATTATAAAACTGTGACATTACCACACGTTATACCAATATCAACAATGGTATACCATGGCTTCGCCTCTCTAGGCAAATTTCTACGGACAGTAAATGAAATTGCATGAATCGACATTACGGACCGACATCTCCGCGTGTGTGGTTGAAGGAGAAAAAGTTGCGATACGTTGACATATTGCCACTTAATACACTCAATTGCGTGAATCGACAAAACAGACCAGCGATACAAATCTATCGTCAAGTTTACGGATATCTATGCAAATATGACATATATCGATATCATTTTTATCATAGATTGACCTTACTTCATTGAGGTGTACAGTGAGCCCCAGAAGTTTCGACAAATAGTGGTCAAACGGGTAGGATCACCCATGAACTCCTTAACTAATCCCTGAAACGTGACCATACAGGAAACCTAATCATTTTCTCTGCCCATGTCCACACTTTGAAAATATTTTGCTATTTAAAAAAAAATGCTCATATGATTTCCCAAATACCCGAACTTTGAGGAACATTTATTACAGCAACTTGAATGGCTGGATGGAGGAATGACTTCATATGCAGTTTCGAATCGCACTTCAGCACATTTCTGCACTATATGCTGATGATGGTAACCGAACGATATTTGGTTTCGTCGGAATCCGGTCAATTCTACATCTTGAAATCCCAAGTATTCAGTATTCAACCGAATTTCAAAGTTGTTGGTAGGAATCCGACAGAACTGATTTTTTGGAATTTCTAAATTTGGTATTCAACTTCCATGATTTCCGGTCGAAATCCGAACGAATTTCATTAGCCTTCATCGGCCAAACATCGCTGCTTTATGCCCACACATTTGCAACATTCTATATGCAGTGGCAGTTATCCATAAACTGCACAACTTCAATGAACTGAAAACTTATTATGCATATATGTTATGTTACCTGATTGTATCCGCATTCCTTAATTGATCATATGAGTGGGGCCGCAGCAGTTCCACTTGAAAGCGAAAAGTCATGGTCGACTGTTGTTATTTCAACTGTCATTTACCTGATTGTTGCGTTGTGGTATTGTTTCGAAAGTTGAATGTGTTCTACAGTTTTTTTTTTGAAGTATGTCTGAACAAATTTAAAATGAATATTTTGAGAAGTATTTATAATACTTTATAAACAAATGAGTTGTAATTGTGATTAAATAAATTCCATGTAGTGTAGATCCTCATTTTTGGCGCTGATTGATTTTAAAAAATCTCTTTTGTTGCACACAAAGACATATTTAAGTGCAGCTGTAGAGCAACAGAATTTATCCGCCGTCACGATTTGACTTCAGGTTATAAACTTTATGGGTGAGATGTTGAAATTGATGGATCTTTGCAGATCAGCTATTCATGACATGCATCACTATTTCAAATGTGGAGGCAAGACTCACAATTTATTTCCAACACAGGAACATCTCTTGCAAACCTCATTCGATCGATTCGAGCTATTTACAAACATGCTTTTTGACAGTCCTGTTTACGGTTCCTTAAACTGTTATGAAGAGCCTTCATGTAACCATTTGTCCTCTTAAACTGGTAATAAACGCCACTTCAATTAGGAGATCTCGGAAACTCCTGTCATTTATCAAACATCAAACTGCCGAAAAAACAGTCGTATCTTTGGCCAAATGAATTTATATCACCGCT
This sequence comes from Anisakis pegreffii, assembly GCA_035041965.1. Taxonomy (NCBI): domain Eukaryota; kingdom Metazoa; phylum Nematoda; class Chromadorea; order Rhabditida; family Anisakidae; genus Anisakis; species Anisakis pegreffii. Next base: position 77,326 of record JAPYMA010000612.1, on the reverse strand, counting down.
GAATTGGATCATAGAAACTGCTATACGATAGTACATGAGATCCACGACGCTCTTGTATTTCAAACCGAAGCAAATCGAACAACCGCATTCGACTTTTTGATTTATTTGAGATGTTCCATTATTGTCGTTGGTATTTTGCCGTTGCAAAATCATTCTAATGTTGCGAATCCTTTCGTTCTTATTAATGAACCCTTTTTTCTTTTATGAAATCAAACGTAAAAGATCTACACGTCTTAGAAAATTTTAACCTACAATGTCTTAGCAGGCAAACAAATTATCCATGAGCCGTGCTTTGGAGACGTCTGTTTCACTACCAGATAGACGTGATTAACTCGAATGATGGTAACACTTTATTACAATCTCATTGGCCTCATATCAGTTTCCATTCAAGACTATAGATACTTTGATCCATTCACATCAGAATTTATCGCGAAAAAATGTTCAAAATATGATCCCAAATATCTGCTTTCGAGAGTGGGATGCGCTTCATATTCGATCTGAGTACAACTTTTTGATCTTTCACTTCCCGCCATCCTTTCAAAAAAAAAGCAAAAATTGTTCATAAGAGATGAAAGTGAACGAATGTTGCTTATCTGATCAGAAAAGACTGTATACAGGTCGCTTAAAGACCTTGACAAAGTTATTATTGATGTTGGTGTTGTTTAATGCTCACCGATCGAGAATGATCACTCGAAATAGGGTTATGATATAATATAATACGGTGAGTATCGTCTATGAGTGAAGATATATTATGCATTGTGAGTTGTGATTTCAATAAGGTATGATTAAAGACTAATAAAATCATAGATTATTGAAAGGGTCGATTACAGGGCAGCAGACTAAAATCATATACACATACAATCGAGATCGATAGCGATTTGTTTGAAGGTAGCAGCGATAAGTATAATGAGATACACTTCGAATGCATGATGGTATCAGCAAGATCTTCTCGGACATTTTATCGCTCTTAAATCATTCATACCATCGATCATTCATTTATTTAGTCAGTTATTCATTATCTCATCTTCATTAGTTTACTCTTTGCTCATCAATTACAAGTTTTACTGTAACAGTATTCGGTGTTATTCCGATACCAGTTCTGATGAATGAATTTGTATGGAAATTATATTAATGAATGAGTGGTCGATCCTCATGATGAATGAGTTGGATGAAATTCAATCTAAGAAAATAGTGGCTGACAATAATATTGATGACAGTTATTGGTATGGAAGAGATGAGAAGAAATTTGAAGAAGAGCATTGTAGTTTTGATGTTGAAAAATGGGTATTTTAAATGAAACCGACATCAAATATTACACAGCATATTTATTTCTTGAATAGTTGATGGGTTATTCCATCGAAATCAACTAATGATCATCATCATTATTGTTATGATTATCATTATTATTGTTGTTGCCCAATACTTTATCTTTCTTTTATTTCATTCACATTTGATCAAATTAAATCAAATTTTAACTGATACTAACACTCCCTCATTAAATTATTTAGGTCTATAAAGTTGATCCTAAATTTACTTGCCCACTTGTTTTACATACATGACTTAGGTATTCATCTCCATAACACCCTGCTAAACAACTCCTATCATTGTATATCGCCTTGATTGAGTTCATCTTGAGCCACCATCTTACTATCAATGCATACGTAGTATAATGAAAGATTAGTCTTATACATTATCCCATAAAAAGTATCAGCAGAGAAACCAAAGAAAGAATTGCGCAACCCGTTGCTCATTATGCGCAAATATTTGTATATTAGCGTCATTCGGATGTCAAAGTTAGGCGAATAAAGCCTGAAGCGATGTGATTATACACTGGCCGTTTACCCATCTGATGAACGGGATGAAAAATTATAAGATATATGATCGCTTGTGGAGGGGTTCAGTTGATCGCATATTTAAAAAGGAGGAGGTGTGGGTGAATGTTGTCAGGTTATGGTGTAGGCGTTGGGTTGATTGAGGCATGAAATAGGAATGAAAAAAGTAGTCGAATGCATGTGTAGTATTCGTGATGATGTGAAGCAACATCAACGAAATCTGTTTTTGTACATCACATTAAGAAAAGGGAAAAGAAGGCATTAGTTGATTAGTTTCGTTAACTAGTTGATTGATTGAATTGAGCAAAACACATGAGTATTGTATTATTATTATTGTATTTTATGAGCTCGTCGATATAATCACACACTCATCAGCCCATCAGAGCACACATACCATCACATTACAATGCAACTTTCTGTGCAAAACGCTTTTTTTTTCAAACGTTGTCTGGTTTTTAGTGAAATTATTTATTCGCTATGTAAGTGTAAACACTTCTTGAATTATGGTGGGTTACGTTCATTTTAAAATGTATTCACTTCATTCATTATCTTACTTCAGTTACTGAGATTAGCACTTATGAATGATAATATTATCAGCAATAATCGTATTACAAATAACTTTTGATAAAAATTACCGTAGTGATAGCTATGAAGCTAATTTGAATATCAATTATTGTGCTTATTAATGATTTATTCATATTAACAATAATAATGGTGAGTACAGTAATAGTATCTATGATAATATTACTATTATAATAATGGTGAGTACAGTAATAATGGAACTGATAGTAGTAGTGATTACAGAAACATTGCCAATGATAATTCTGATAATATTAGTACTACTACTACTACTACTACTACTAAAAATAATAATAATAACAATAATAATAATAATAATAATAACAATAATAATAATGACAATAATAATATTAACAGTAAAAATAACAGTAACAATAGTGATAATGACAGTAATAATGAATAGTAATAGTAATTTAAACGGAGTACCGTATGACGATTCGGAATATTGTGAAAATGCAAACTGAAGACGAACAACTTTAAGGTTTAAAGAAAACGGTACTCGAGCCACTACTAAACAACCATAGCAACCAACCTCCTCATTGGGATTACCATTTATAAAGTTCATAGATCACTCATTATTTGTATCATTACATTTTGGATGATGCTATGAAACGCTAAGGGTATGATGAATCTAAACAATAAAACGATAATGAAATAAAATAATTGAGGCTCAAACAATCGACTTATGTTCTGCGATTTGGTGAATGCACTTGTGAGGAGACATCGTTGAAATTGGCTGTGAGACATCGTTGAATTCGTTGCACTCAGCAAATCTATTTCTATTATATTAAAATATTTGACAAACTTTTAATTCATCTCTTTTGACGTTGTCAAGTCTTTTGAATAATTAGGGTTGAATCATTCATATACCCAGATGCAAGCATCGGCCCTCACTTCTTGAGCTTAGCTGTGAACTTCAGCCAAAACCTCATCAAAAATCTGACCAACCTCTTACGACATTGTTTGTGAATTAATCTCGTACGATCGTGAACAAAAGTGTTATCACGATATGTATATATGCAATTCTCATTCACTTCAATCCCATAAAAAGTTATTGCTTCCAAACATAAGCAGTAAAATTCCTGCAAATGACGATAATTCGCATACTCAAATTCTCATTGTTAAACAAAATCAATGAACTGAAAAGATGATCCTCAATAAGAGTGATTAAAACTATAGACACGCTGAAGAAACAAAACCGTACATACACATAAATGAAATCGCAAAAGCATATGCAATGATGAAACGAATGAAAATAATGAATAACCATGACAGTTTGATATTGTCGAATCGATACATATGCAGATCAAGATAATGCGGTGATGCAGTAGAGTGAATGATACAAATAATTTCATACAGGGATGCACATTGAAATACCAACAAGAATGAAGCATGGAATAACAATGGTTCGATTAATTGGTTTAAAAATGAAGTGATGTTGAATGAATAAAATTTGGAGGGCAAATTAGGGATGGATAAGGATTTAATGATAAATGAATATGTGATATTGCTCTTAGCTTTGGTAACCTAGCTTTATGACGTTACAGATCACTCATACAGCCAGATAACCAAAGAGAAATGCAACACCAACGAAGCGATCGCTTTCTGATGGTCATATTGACGATCATCACACTTTATGAAATACTTTAAACAGACCGATATAATTATCAGTCGTGTACATTCATTTGAGGCACTATCTTAATACTCATCTTTATAATGACAACAATTACAAAACATTCAGTAACAACGAAACTAATAACTAGAACCACAACAGCGATAACTACAAGAGTTACTACAATGGTGATAACTGTCATGAGATTATTAATCCTAATGACCGTATAAAGGCTAAAAATAGTTTGCCAGTGATAATAAAGAACTTGCTTCAATAAGAATACCTGCGATCGCATATTTTACCTTTGCCTGGTTTATCGTGCAGTGAACGAAGTACGGTTATGCAACGACAATAAAAACAACAGCACTAATAATAACGATGATAATAGTGATAATAATAATTACTATTATGATAATAGGAGAACAGCAAAGCGCAACAGCACGACACACCGGTTGTTACCGTCGCACCCGCCCCTTTAATGTCTTCTGCACCAATTAACCAATTGAACATCATAAATGAACCGCCCCGTACGAGGGCATTGACCAATAAGATTATGGGGAGGGTAATGACCGGTGCGACTTACCTTAACTTTTTGTGAATGACCTTGTTGCTTCGTTCTTTACCGATTATTTAAAACGCATTTGTCTCTTCTAGTCTCGTCGTCCACTTTCTTATCACTGCTCATCCGTCACTATAACTAACATCCTTCACTTCACTTATAAAATAAGCATTTATTTTACTCTTCATAATGCACACAGTATTTCTAAATACATAACTATTAATGAAACTATATATATATATATATATATATATATATATATATATATATATATATATATATATATATATATATGTATATATATGTATATATATATATTTGTTTGTATATATATTTATATATATATATATTTATATTGTATATATATTTATATATATATTCATATATATATATTTATATATATATACATGTATATATATATATATATATATATATATATATATATATATATATATATATATATATATATATATATATATATTTGTTTGTATATATTGATGAACACGTTTTGTGAACGAACCAATGATCAAGCAAGCAACCGAACTTGGTAATCAACAACTAACCAACACTACTTATCTATCAATCTTTGCAACCGGTTATAACCCTATACAATGAACAGTTCTCGTATTGTCACCGTTAAATCATTTGTATATGAAATATTCATATACTTCAACAACGTCAAAATCCTTCAAGAAAGTATTCTCTTCCATAGTGCACATTATACTCTCTCATACGTTACCATCCATTTTCATTTTCTTAAAACAAATATCCTCTCGCATTAACGTACCAAATTTCTTCAGCAATCCGCGTCGATCAATCGTTCTTTCAGTTTTCAATTATGAATACAACATATTGATTAATTTGCTGTTTAATGCTTTAATTATAATGAGCCAAATTATATGGTGAAAACAACGATAATAATAACAATAACAATGAATAAAGATGCATTCAAAATCGCTGAATCAATAAGTGTCAAGAGTTGAAAATGTAACAATAAACAAACAAGTCAGTGAATAAGACTCCTGTCATTTCATGATACAAATACAAAACGAACAAACGTACAAAGAGCGGTCTTTCTATCTATCAACCTATCAATACTAATGCTATCTACAAAAGCAACAACCATGCATTCCACACTTGACTACCACTCTTCTCAATGCTAGCTCAAAAATACTTCGCTTCTCATCAAATCATAATCATATGTCATACCAAACAAAACAACTATTATATTTATGTATAACTTTAACAACACTGAATACACAATGTATGTGTATGAAACACAACTGAAATTTTAACAGTGACTAAAAGTGAACCGATTATTATCATATTTCAATGAATTTGAACAGGAAACCGTTTCGAAGAGCTATTTTGACTTCATGTTATCACTCAGTTGAAGTTGTGGATTGCGATCGACATGATCTCATTTTCATTAACTCTGGTGAAATGGAGAGAAATGAATTCATGAATTTCTATATATTATAATGAATATATTTTATACAGTGTTGGGCAATAGCGCGCTATTCCGCTAGTCCGCTAATAGCGAATAGCGGAATAGCGGAATAGCGATATCGGAAGTTCAAGTGAATAGCGGAATAGCGATAGCGGGAACGGCGCTATCGCTGTTCGATAGCGAGCAACCTCCGCTATATTCCGCTATCTTCCGCTATCAGTTTATTTACAGTACAGAATCTGTTACAACAACAAGCAATCATGACTTCTTCGGCGTTATATCAACGCCTGTCGACAAATCGCACGAAAAGTCCTTGAAAAAGAGAGCAAAAAAGATCGCTGAAGAATGGTTAGATGGAGAACTCGAAAATAGTCTGGGGGATGCAACTTTTATGAATGACACGTGCTTCGTTAAACTGTTTATCAGGTCCACATATTGTTGGTCATACTTGTTTTAGCTACTTTATAATGTTTTCCATGCTTGTTTTAACAATACTTGTTCATCACCTATTGTTTCTACTTCAGATATTAATACCTCTAGCATGACTTCAAGTAGTTAAAAATTTTCAGATATAACACAGCCATGCCTTCTGGGGCACCAGTGGAGCGCATGTTTTCGCTAGGAAAGGATATCATGCAAGCGAAGCGGTCGAGAATTTCCGATAGATTATTCAATATGTTGATGTTTATCAAAGGAAACGAGAAATTATGAGCATTTTGGGCGCTGTTTTGATGATGTTTTCGCTGTTGAACTGTTGTGTTTCATGCTGTTGTGTTTCTGTTGTTGTTTTTTTATAACATGCTGTCGACCAAATTTAATGATATGACATTCGACTCACTGATTGTGAGGTAGTTTTCGAAAGTGGCACTTTAGGAAGGAGAGGATTTTTGGTGATGATACTTCAGGAAAAAGGGGATCTTTTTGTGACAATACCCTACGAAGAACATTTTTTGATGATAATACTGTTGCGGTTTTTTGTTATGTTCCTGTTGTTTCTTCATAATGTGCTGTTGACAAAATTTATTGATATAATATTCGATGTGCTAATATAGTTTATGTGTGTCTGTTATTGTTGTTTTTATATAACATGCTGTTGACCAAATTTATTGATATAATATTCGGTGTGCTGATATAGTTTGTATGTTTCTGTTGTTGTCGTTTTTTCACAATATGTTGTTAACCAAACCTATTGATATGACATTCGGTTCACTGACATAGTTTTCGAAAGTGACTGATAAACTTTCGATGATGTTTTTGCTGTTAAGATGTTTTGTTGTGGCCTTTTTTAATGATGCTGTTGTTGTTTTAATGTTGTTTGTGTTCTATTGTTTTAAATTTTTTTAATGTTTAAATATGTCCTATTGTCATAAAATAAAATTTATTTTCTCGTGAAAGTCTACTTCCGTAATGTTTCTCACATTTAATTCAAAAATGCGTGTTGATTAATGAAAGTTTTGAATCATTTAGTGGTGTAATGAGGTTTTTAAAGTAGGCGATAGCGATAGCGATAGCGGTAGCGGTAGCGGTAGCGATAGCGCTCCGCTATCGATTCGGTAGGTAATAGCGATAGCGGTAGCGGACCAGCGGAAGTCTTTTCGATAGCGGAATAGCGATAGCGCGCTATCGTTCTTCGATAGCGCGCCCAACACTGATTTTATACAGTTCATCCACAGGAGATTATGGAGAGATACTGGAATAAGAAATGATCACTTTAACAAATGAACCAATAAATATGACAACTTTTATCACAATATCAACTTTCCACTTGAATCTTCTTCAGTGACAGAGTTGCGGTGTGTAGCATCGTAGAGCATACGCAGATGTGATAATAATGACTCAATACCAATACCATATTTAGCCGATATAAAAAATACAGGATAAGGTTTGAAAGAGGAACGTATCCGGTCGATATTGAACTGCAAAGAGATGCTTTCAGTGAATATTCATGATGGTGAATGAATGTTAGCAGCAAGTGAGGAATAACGATAAGCATTCAACATTAATGATAACTTTACATCAGTCTCCGAGAGAGGAATCGACGATGCAAGGTCACATTTGTTCACAACGATCGTCGTTGATTTTTTCGTTAAACCTTCTTGAAAATGTTCCAGTTCGTTGCATAACGAATCAAACTGCTCCTGCAGAGTGAACGAACAAGTTTCGAAACTTCAGAGGACAATTCCGGCTGATTTCAAAACCAGAACGAGAAAGGTTTATTAACATCCATAACACCCAAGGATAATAATGGTCAGAAAATATCTATGGAAAATGGAACTCAAAAATAATAAACATAATTTATAAAGTCCACATTCCCGACCAAAATAATTCAAAAAAGAACAGAAACTCGCTCACTAACTCGAAGTGACAACAGCGACAAATCAATTATGAAAAACAGACATTCACATCTTGTAATGTGCTTAAGAAAGTTGACACCTAATCCAACATTTCGATGCGATCCCTCAATTAAGCCAGGAATGTCAGCAACTGAAATCGAAATTCAAAACATGAAAGGAAGCGAAATAGATAGACCAAGAGAAAACCGATATTGAGAAGTTAGATTACAAAAAAGAAGCGAATGCACACCTGATATCTGCACAAAATCTTCATAAAGCACAACGCCAACATGAGCGTTTAGTGTAGTAAAAGGATAGCTGGCTACCTTCGGTGATGCTCTTGAAATCGCTCGTAACAACGAGCTAGAAATAATCAATATTATCTTAGAATGGTGAGATGACTTTAAAAACGAGAAATATTTTGAAGAAAACACAGAAGCCATGATTATCTGCCACTATAAAAATAAAATTGTTGCAACAAAAAGAAATGAGAGACACTTACGATTTACCCGCATTTGGAAAACCCACTAGACCGGCCGTGGCTAACATTCGCATTTCGATATCATAGCATTTCTGCAAAAGGAAAACGAACAATATCAAAGATGGACTTTTTCAGAAGAGAATTTTTGCGAGAATTGATGAAAAAATTTTGAAATCTAAAAACATTACATACTTCTTCACCCATTCCACCATATTCGGCTTTGACTGGAATCCTAACCGAGTTACTCACATAAAACTGATTACCATGACCTCCAGCACCACCCCTCGCAGCCAAGAATATTGAACCATTTCGGTTCAACTCAGCAACAATCTGCAAACATGCCTATGAACAAGAAAACAATTGCTTTTTCAAAACGTACTACAAGTTTCTGATCTTATGCATCCGGAGTATACTTCAACAAAATATAGCTTCTGTGAAGTGAAACATTCTGCACAAGATGAGTGCGCTTCAACAAACTCGCCATAATTTCAATTATTCTAAAACAAATCAAACCTCGAAATCAGTCTCAAAAGTTAGCAGAAAAAAAAACAACTATAACATCGCATATGAAAAAACGCAAACCGTATCGGTATTGATCTGTTTCACGATCGTTCCAACCGGTACTTTGACGATTCGATGCTCAGCGTTTTTACCGTGACAGCTTTTCGGTTTACCGTAATCGCCATTCTTTGCAATTAATTGAGAAGAGAGTCTTGATAAATCCTTTGTTGAGTGATCGGCTGGAAAACGGGAAAAAGATATATGAGATGAGTAAACAAGTGAATAGATAAATATAAACAAACCTTTAAGTATGACATGACCACCATTGCCACCATCTCCACCATCAGGTCCACCGAATGGTACTCGAAAAGCACGTAAAAACGAGACCATTCCGTTACCGCCATTACCGGCTTTGCATGTGACTCGTTTGAAGTCAATAAATTTTTTCGCCTGAACACTTAAATTATGACAAAGAATATAACTCCCGAATGCTTTAAACTCGGTAAAATCAGCAGGAAAACACGAGAATTTTAAGAAATGAAAAGTGGCAGTACATGCTTCTCACTTAATGTACTTCCAAAATATCGCTTAGGAAATATGGATATGGCGATTTTAGTAGATCATCGCACGCATATGCAACATAAAGTTCTGAGCTACCTCATTCCGCTCCAAACCTGGATGTCGCCTTTCCGGGAGTATCGCTTTTTTGGAGAGACTCGCTTGCGGCAAGCCGATTCTAGGTGAACAACGCCACAGAAAACGTGATGATAAAACGACCATATCCGGAAATGACAGTGAAATTTCAAGACGAAATCTGAAAACTTTTTGATTGAATTCCTTCGAAACGCAACTTCATAAAAAATTCAAACACGAACAGAGTCGAATAAAAATTGCAATCGTTTGCTGACACTGTAAGGATAAGCAAAAGTGCTCGAACTTAATCACTATAGTATTATGGATCACGACTGACCACTAACTAGCCTTAGCTAGTACTACCGTCCGGTTTCCCGTTCATAATCAGCAGTTCGGATGGATGAATGTATCGATGGATCATGCATACAAAACGAAGGAACATATCAAGTTATCGTCAGAAAAACGTACAACTTCAAGAGAGTATTCTGAAATGAACTCAGTTTTGAATTTGAAGACATCAAAGAAGAACGAAAGCATAGTAAATGATCGAAGCGACAGTCAACAACCCATCGTTGTTCGTGCCGCAATCAAACATCATCAACACCGATCCGTTTGCCTCTTCCTCATCAATACGGATTTCAATTGTCTTCATTTGCTCATTTTACTTGGAACTTCTGCTTTAAAATGGCTGATCCATCATAAATAATTACATCATAACGAAACTAGTCACATAAAAGAAATAATCGTTTTACTCCTTCAGGCTGAATAGAGTATGCTGAATGGGAGCAACAAAACTTGCGCAGTGAATGGGTTAATGCCACAAGCATCTAGTAATACCAAACGCACAAACCACGCATCAACAACAACTACAATGCTCTTCTCGACAACACCACAACTAAATTATGCTAACTCGTAATGCTCTAGTTAACCATAAATAATGAAACACATATTGTTCAAGTTACTGTACACGATATTACTACGAAGCATGAATTTTGAATATAATAAAATGTGTTATTGAAAGTACGTAAAAAAATATGAACAAACTGATAATATTTAAATCAGTCATTGTAGAAGATAGTTGTACTTGCTAGATAGAATGCTAGACTACTGATGATTACAACAACTACTCCATGAAATCATATGAAATGTTTTAGACTCTTAACAGAATCAAGAATTTTTATTGTTGATTTGACGTAGTACAATTATTAACAAACGAAATGTATAAATAAGTGAAAAAATTACAAATAATAATGAACGACCTTTCTCTACGTTTAATCATCGGCTCAATATGAACGCTTCTCAACAAATTTCTATGAAAATGGTCAAATATATTTTCTTTTATATATTACACTAACTAACTTTGACGGACATGAAACAGTATCATTATAAACACAACAGCGGTGGGGAATTATCGTCAACATGTAACGAAACTGCTTGGATTCAATCGATGACGCTTTTGATTTGATAGGATTCCATTCAGTTGATCTGATCCATTTAACCAATTCAAACATTCATTCTCCGTATCGTCATCGATCTCATCATCATCGAAAATCAACCCTCCGTGAGATTCATCCAATTATTTGGTGTATTCCGTACCAATTTCAATGATTGTTGTTACTGATCAATTTTTTGTTGTAGCTGATGTTGTATTCGTTAAGCGAGTTAATAAATTGTTTATATGGCTCGCCTGAAACGAGGATTAATTGAAACTGCAGTGTGAGAATGCAAGCAAAAGCAACAAAATGTCACAAACCTGTGCAGTGCGCAACGTAAAATCGTGACCAAACGCTGCCGCATGAACCTCCAAATAAGGTCGATCCGGTTTCGCGATCCACTGCAACCCTTTCAACGGATATGTATTGAACAATGTCTTTGTATCCGAATTCAACAAATGCAAGCCATAGTCGTTTACGCCCACGTGAACCGGCAAACTACCTTTCATTGGCTACAAAAACAAACATTAGAGAACTGCACACAAAGAGATATTATGCATAACTGAAAGAAATATTAATAACCTTTTTCATGAACACAATCGCATCGAAGAATGTTGATCCATAAACACAAAAACGCCAACAAATTTGCAAAAAACTTTGTTGTAAGCTGATTAAATTGTTGTTCTTTGAATCAAGTTTACGATTTTGCACTTCAATTTGATTCATAACCGCTTTGGCAGCACTTTCTGATGACGGAATACGATGTGCTGGAATCACATGTTCTAGCATTTTCTCACTGCAATTGCGGATGAGATTATAATCGCTAGCGGTCGATTATCACTTCTTTTTATATCACTCTCTTAAATGCTCCCATCAAAAGAATTTCATTAGTCATAATTGATTAGTCAGAATTTCATTAGTCATAACTGACACAACAGCAATATTTAAATGAGAAACAAATTTTAAAAATGAATCATCATTACTGCATCATCAACAAATGAAAATAAGAAATAAGCCTACGTTAGTTTGTATGCATTTCCATGAATTATACGCAAAATAATCGATGCCAACAGCGCAATATCACCATCTGCACACGGGTACAAGCCTTTCATATAATTGTGCCGAGCTTCCTCGTACAGTAAAGATAATGCCATTGGTGTTAATTTAGTCTGATAAAAAAATAGTTTATTTCTGGGACACATGCGAGCCTCAATACTTAAAGATTTTTCTGAATGAACGCTTTTGGAGCAGACGTGATCATTTATTTCAACGGTAAATTAGTTGAATGCACTGCCAACAAAATTAACATCTAAGAGAATATTTCGACCACAAATGACTAGTGAAAGCAAAACACTACTTTAAATAACGCTCAATAAAACGAAAGTAAAATCAAGTCTTCGTGTGCAACTAACCGCTTTTTCTGTTCGTAATGTAACTCGTGCATCTCGACGAAAATAGATTTTTGGCGTTTCATCATCGGTAGACGTATTTGTTGTTTCCTCATTACCAAACTTTGCAACCTTGCTGTGCCATTTGCTCATGTGCAGTAACGGTTTATGATCAGCTTTTAATTGTAAGCCTACAATTTGGCATAAGATGTATTTAAGAGTGAACGATGTTGCAGTAAATAAATAAAATAATGTACTCAGTCGACTCGAGCAAATCCAAATGGCGAATAATGAAGCACTTGATGCGTTCATCTTTAGTTCCTTACACATTTCGGCGTGTAACTGCCCTGCAGTTGTTTCATTTCCTTGAAACAACGCTAACTGAGCATTTCCACCGTCCATCATTTCAACCTGTCAAGATAAATTGGTTGTTGACTTAATAAAAACGAAATAATAATGGCAATCAACAACAAAAACAGCACACCTGAAATCTAAATTTGCGATAATCCGATTCACCTGTATTTTATCAAGTTTATTCCAGTCGCGTAACAATTTTGCCGCTTTCTGATATTCTGCTTTTGGGACGCATGAACACAGATCCAAAGCGCGTTGTCCTTTCGAGTCACGTGCATTCTGAAAAGCATAACAGCGGTCATGAATCTCTGCTCACACTACTGATGGCACCAGTAAACACAACAACAACAGCAACGCATAATCTACAAAAAATTTCTTTGTAATGTGAGTCTGGAAGAGTTTCGGTCGTTTTCAAAGGAATCCGTGATAAACTGAGCCACATAATTTTATAGTGTTTTATAGTGATGCTGATGGACACAATAAAACAATAGACAATAATAGATAGAAGATAAAAGCAAAATGTACCTACCACATTAATAGCAGAATGTGATAGAAGTAATTCAATCATATAGGCATTCGCCTGCAACGCCGCAAAATGTAACGCAGTCGACCCAGCTTTGTTTGGTACGTTCACGTCTGTGCTTGTATTTAATAATAAGACCTTAAATCATCTCTTCACTTAACTAATTACAAATTCTGTCAATTTACGTTTGAAAATAGATTACTCTATTTACTCATTAGGTTACCTTTCATGAGCAACTCCTTTAAGCAGTTAAATATTATTGATAGATTCACAGACAATTCTGTAAATATTATCTTCAAAAAAGATCAACAACACCGATCAATAACTCATTCGCTCTTTCGCCATTCGTCTCCTTTCTTTTAGACGAATACTGATTTCAGTTACCTCCATTGTTTTCAGATTGTTGTAAAAAGCACAATAGTGCAGCGGTGTCCATGAGGCGTTATCCACTTCATTTGCCGTCAATCCTTTCGCCAACAATTTCCTGAATTTCCATTTCTTTAGCTTACAATGACCATAAATAGCGTTCAATGTAAGTGGTGACTAATATAACAACTACTGTTCGTTTCCGCTTCGAAAAATTCTACTTAGAAACTTGAGACGAATTTTAATCTTGTTAGAAACTTATTCGAAGATCATTCAAAATCCATTTGAAAAATTGTCGTTCGTCTGAAAAGCAAACAAAAATACTTTGTTTCATCAACGTTATCATCATACGCTGCTTTATGCAGCGGGAATTGTTCCGACCAACTTTCACCAGAGGAAACCGAATGTGATGAAAACGAAGTTCCACACCGTTGTTTACGTCCTGCTGCAAAATAATTGGGTGCCTAAAAGATAATCCATAAGGTTGGTTTCTGAGCAGATTGCATGAAGTCATTAATTGGATTGCTTGCGACACGGTGAGTAGAATGCATTCACCTCATTTTTTTTACTGTATGGTAGACCAGAGCCGAAGAGTGGATTCATGATGAACATATCGTACTTCTCATCACCGATCATGCGTGCTCTCGCATCGTTACTCCGCCGCACTTCCTCTGCAAGATCACATGATTTTCGTTGTGCTTCAGCGTTTTTCCCATGTCCCATCATACTGAAATCATACAGCATTTCCATCTTTTTCAACAGCAACTAATTCCCAAGCAGAATTGATCCATCCCAAAAACAGGGGTAGATATTTTGAATCGCAACGCTATCAAGGTGAAAACTGCTCAAAATTATCTCAATTTTGTAACATTTAGTTAACCACATAATTTCACTTTAATTATAAACCACATGAAATAAATGAGTAAAATCAAGAAGCGATTAAATAATGGACAAAAAAATATGAGTCTGAAAAAAAAAGAAGAGATAACCGCTTACTTATGGCATAACATCGTTTGCTCGGGATCGTATGCTGGATTATGAGCACACGACCGAATTCGGCTCAACGAGATGGGACGATTGAAAAGTTTCGCAATAAAATTCTCATCACGGTGTTGTTCCAACCTCAGCCATCTAAACAGAAACAACTGCAAATCACTCCAATTTTTTTCATGCATCTCGGAAAAAAAAGAAAAGAACAATGCCATATAAAAATTGCATCGCAAATCATGTTTGTCCAAAATAGCAAAAATTAACAAACTCTTCGAGACGACATATTAGATGCATTGTTTCAGCATTGAACACCTCATTATCACTCATACAGCAGTTTAGCAGATGTGCCAAGTTCTCGAAATGACCCATTTCTGTGCATTTTTTCGGATTTTTATCTACGAGAAAGACAGCATTCAAATAAGCGAACAATTAAAAGGCCACATAAGCATATAATGCAACGAACTGCATAGTGATATTCACAATTTGAATCATCAAAACTCAACATCATTCGAAGAATTAAATGACCGAACGAATGAAGGTCAGCTGAAAAGAACTGAACAATAGAGCAAAAGGCTCACCCATTTCTAAGACAGATACACAATAAAAAAGTGGATGTGGCGAGCCAGGAAACAAAAGGCTCTCCTTGGTATTTGCGTTCGACCCTGCACTATCCCACAACGGTATGGCAACTGCACGACGCGGTATTCTCCTGAGATTGAAATTATTCACAACTTGGTAGCGATAATTGCAAATAAGACCGTAGTTACCAAACTGTGACCTTAATGAATAATGTTTATGGTAAGAAAAGACATTACTATGGTCACAACATTAGTCATGCATCAAAAAGCCATTCTTCAGTATGCGAGAATGAAATGGAATGAATGGACTAGATGAAAATGTGGTAAAAAACATAATTTTAGCTATGCGAATATATGAATCATAACTAAGACATGAATTTAACAAAACGATGAGAAATCAACAGATAAACAAACGCATAGATGAAAATTTAAAAAAATAATGAAAATCAAAAATAACATCGTATAGAAATGTCGAACTGCATTGAGAGCTACTTCGGCTGGCTGTCCATTGTGAGGGACACGAGTGGAGGGTAACTGAAGACGATTCGAAACACGTGATGATGAAGATGGTTCATTTATGAGCAGAATATCGTAATCATTTGCCGTTAATATGCCATTCTCAGACGGTTGCGATTTTAATCTATTATTAATTTTATTTGTGATTTTATTCGTCGTAAGTGCCGATTGACGCAGCTGAACGATGGCTATCGATATTTCTTGCATACTGATTCATACATCCACTTTATTAATGACACATAAACCAACTGAATTCACTAATTCATCAATAATGAATACTTATTAAAAGTAACAATTACGATGTCATGTGATCCGTACCAAACTGAAAGAGCACATTTTAATAAGGCATGTTACTATCTGAATAACGAAAAATGCATTCACACCATGCTCAACAGTAATTTTTATAAGGACGGTGATAATAATACGGCACTAACGATGATAATATACATTTCCAAAAAATTAGAATCAATTTTAGAAAGTTCAACTGCCGCAACCGAACGTGCATTGAACTTCCAAACTGAATATTACAGACACGATAATACTAACTTTGTTCTGCATTTAACTTCTAACCATACTTTGTTCTCGTCGTATTTCTTTAAAAGAAGTACGACGAGAACAAGGAACGGTTTTTAAACAATTTGTAAGTGGGAGAAGATTGATGACATTCAAAGAAATAAGGTATTTGAATGATCCATCGTAACACGTACGAACAGTTTTAATTTCCTTACCTCTTAAAAAATTGCGAGAAATTAGGATTATGCACATGTTCCTGAGAGCAAGTCAGTCCGAAATTCAAAAAACGAGCACGAGTATTAAAGTCAAAAATATTGATGAAGGTTGTTTTTTGTTGAATGGATTAATGACGACTTAGTTCTTGCAGAAGAATGAATGAACAATCCTGGTCGAAACCGCACGATGAAAATGATGATAACAATGGGCGAAGAAAAATATTTGAAAGGCGAATAATTGCGACATTGAGGATAATAGAGTTCAATGATAGCCATTCAAGCAAACAAATTAGATCAGGTCACACCATACTGCACCTTATCACTGCATAAAATAATGTCATTGCGCATGAAAGCATCGATAAAAGATGAAGCTTATCACAATCATGCCCATAAAGAACGATGCTGCATTAGTTGACATGCATAACTGATAAAGAGTAAAGTAACAAGCTGATGACACTTAAAGACTTTCGTCGATAACGTGAAAATGAACTGCAAAACGGGATATTAAGAAGACAATGAATTATTATCGGAGACTGTCTCATTACAATCAAAAATGCTGATGGCAACAAGTTTGACATCGATCAACGAACGACGAATCATTTTGAAAGAGCTCGCGAAAAATGTAAAAATGGGATGACAACTTGTTCAATAAACTAGTGTTGCAAGTGGAAAATTTAAGTCAAAATAACAAGATTCACAGAAAAAATTGCTTTTAAGGAAAAAATAAAACTGAAGTTCTGCGAGGTTGGTAAATAGAATGCTGATCAAAAGGAATACGCATGTGTGACGAAGAATTAAAACCAAAACTTAAACGAACAAAAATTTAATGAAGTAAACGTGTCGCACGAAAATCAAAATTGCCCATTTGTCTTGCTACACCGATCAATATACACCCATCATTGAAAGCATAATAAAATTATTTCTTAGATGGGTGTGGTCTTGTCTTCTTCTTGCTCGTCAATTCAGTTCAGATTGTATCAAGTGAATAATTCAATTCAAACAATAATCACACGATAACACTTTATCAATTTCACCACCTTCAACTCATAGCTTTGATAATTTCATTCATTTAAACGTCACTAAATGACTTTTACTCTCTTTTATGTCGTTCTACCTTTTACATCTTCCGAACGTGATTCGTTATCTTTCAATTTGCTGACGTCTACTGCTATCTCCGGTGTCATAGTGCCCCGCCTAAGTTTCCCGATTTTTGATCGTTTGTATGTTGCTGCGACTGATAATCGAACACTAATCATTATCTCCTTTCCAGGTATGTAAATCATTGACAAAACGAATAAATAAAATGCAACTTCGTTGATGGGTAAGTTGATCGGTATGCATAAATTCCAGAATAGATTTACCAAATACCAGATACTAGCAGTTGACGCACCATCCATGGGTCAATCAACATCAAAGAATTTCCCAAAAAGTTTCATCATTTGAAACACATACAACTTCATTATTTGATTAACTGCAGTTCATTCAACAGTTGGCAATTGACCCACCAACCACTTCTGAATGCTTCCTAATTTTGTTGCTAGCATATGCATTTATCCAGCCCTCAAGAGAACATCATCAAAAGCATCACAGTGTATATCCGGTAGATATCCTTGATCATTTACCGAGTATAAGCAGAGCAAAACCATAACTGAAACAACAGCAAATACCACATTTATCATTAGCGTCACTACTACTCGGTCAAATATAGTTCACGCAGAACCACATCTACGTGATCGCAAATAACAGATACGTCTCGTCTCGCTTCACTCAATAAATACGTAACTGCTCATTCAGGCATTTACACTTTATTTCAAAGTGAATATAACCTTTGAATATAGCAAATTGAACACTGTTAAGTACATGAAAAAGAAGAAAATGGTCACAAAATGATTCTTATTCTCTTGATTTGTTGTTTGATTGGCCAAAGATACAGATACCACATTTCCATAACACCCGAGGTCCCCCGCCGCTGTCCACATAAACATGGTAGTCTGACGGTACGAATGCCGGGTTCACCCGGTACCGGGATAGGATTGCTCCTTGGGTTATCAGCCCATTCTCCCGGCCTCTATGCACCCGAACACCTACAAGGGAGTTAGGAAATACAGTGTCTCTGCCTCTGATCCAACTATGAATGGATGGATCAATATGTAAAAAACATTCAGCGACCGTTTTCGCCTATTTTGTAAAACTAAGGACTAAGCAAAAAGTAATGCAAAAAGAAAAAAGATGAAGTGGTAATACAACTAGCCTCTGCGAAAACATGCGTGGCCATTGTTTGTTGCGAAAATTTGGTGATCTCTTTCATCTTTCGGATCCACCTGACCACCACGTCCTATTGTTCAGTCTGACCACTGAGCAGCTGAAACAATTGGAAGTAACAAGTCATTAGATTATATTCCAGAAACGCATTCGACAGACCGATAAATACATCAACAACGAAGAGGAACGAAAATACTTCAACCATCTCACTGTACCAAATTTCGATTGAAAAACGCAACATTCGCAAGGATTTTTCATTAAAGACGTGAAGAAAACGACTTAATAAAATGACTTATGAAATCATATCATTCAGTGAGCAACATCATTGGACAACAAATTTGCTGAATGCGAAATCTATGATATCAAAGAACCCGAAAATGACAAGAAAGCGCAAAGATGGCTCTGATAAAAGCAAGCTTTGGGAAAGAGTTCAGCTTCACTTCATAAATGTGCTAAATTTTTTAATTTCACATAAATTAGGTACTGTTTGCGCAAATAACATACGTGACTAATCACACAACTAAGATTGATTAGACTGAAATGAAAAAAATCGGGAATAAAAACGCGAGCTGAACGAACGGTTAGTTCGTAGTAGAGTCACTTCGGATCATTGTGCTCAGTTTGTAGTGGTATTTTATAGTGGAAATGAGGGTAAAAATTCATGAGAAAGAGCCTCGAGAGGTACAAAAAGCCTGTGTTGTGGATCGTGGAAATGGACGATTGTATTGATGAGTAGCCTCTAGAACAGTGGTTCTATTGCTCGAGAGCTTCTTTGCACTTTTCGACGATCTGGCAGACCGTCATTACCTATCTCTACACCACAAGAATTTATGGCACTTTTTTACTTTGGAGAGGGGGGTCGCACGCGAGCAAGCTCGCGCATGCCACGCCTACTGCGCATGGCTTCAGCCCAAGCGTAGTCTCAGCCTAAGCCTAAGCCTAAGCCTGAGTTCGCTTGCTAGCCTCTGCTGTAGCATCGAGCGATCTGAGGCTACACTTAGATGAGGTTGAGGTCACCTGAGGCTGAGGCCATGCGCAGTAGGCGTGGCATGCGCGAGCTTGCTCGCGTGCGACCCCTCCCGAAGTAAAAAAGTGCCGAATTTACTACTCACGCGCATCATTCACTTTTTATGACTATGCAAGAACCTACTATTTCTGCAAACGGAAAATCGGTCCGGAAATTCCTCAGTGACGCGAAAGAAATTAATTTTCTGGAATGAAACAAGTATTTTTAGAAATTCATTTATCCATTGCAGAAACAATATGAACCCCGGTAATCAAAAACGAAAAGCAATGAAAAAAACTTATTCAGCGATATTAAAATAAAATTTAACAATAAGTTCACTTTCACACCGAACATCATTCTCCCCTGCTTTCGATCCTCTACTGCAATGAAACACATCAGCGAGCACTCTTACGCGGATGAGTTTACGTTTGGCCGGTGCCACAAAGTCCACTGCAATCAGAATTCTCTACAAACTGAGAAGTTTTCAGGAAAAATACTTATGTAGTTTTCCAAATTGTGACTTAAAGGGAGCAATCACTATGAAAAATAATGCTGTTGCGAGCGATTGAAGTGTTGAAACAGGAACTTGCTCGAGCAATGCGAAACAGTCTATTAGGATCGTAACCTTCAACCTTCGGATGCGCACTCTCTATGACGATCAGGGACTGACCCTTCGATTCGGGATTCAAAACGTTTCATCTGTGTGAACAAACTTTGTGTGCGCTTGCCCGCCACTATTGGTAAGCCCAGCTGATCTCGAACTTCGGCTCGAGTTCGTCCCAACAGTTCGGTCCCAAACCGACGCAAAGTTTCTTATGGTCATGAGTTTGGAATAAACTGATTTGCCTAATCCGACTCAATTTTCCGAGCGTAAACTTTGGAGATGTAAAATGTGAACGATTTTTGTGATGGATTGTTCCTAGATTTGTAAGTATGATTAATAACTGGAAATAGGGTGTTGATTCAGAATCATTTTTATTTCTTAGCTTGTAGAGAATCCAATTCTCTTTCCAATGAACACTGACTGACAAATAAACGATTCAAGCAGTAAGTAAAACTGCCAGAATGTATTCACCTTCTTACTCTTCAATTCGTTGCTCGTTTATCTTTTTGTTGTTTAATACAGCTGTTATTCAATTTTTACTTTCGGCATCATTTTATCACCCAATAATAATGTTATTATCAATCTTCTTCTTCTTAATCATTCGATAAAGCACTTTAATTATCCTGGTTTTAAAAGAGCAGATTCATTAGTGATTCAGTCATTCAATTATTCTGTGTTATCTTTGTAATCTTATGGATCGCCTTGTCTTCACATTGCGACTTAATATGTTGCGCTTTTGGAAAGTAATTTTTAACGCACATCCATAATGTTATTTGTTGGGATTGATATGTGAACTTTGACGTGCTGCTTTAATCGTTCTTCATCAATGAATTCAGTACCGCATGTGTACAGGACAGGCAAGTGCACGACAGGAGGAATGCTCACATTGAGTGTTTTGGAATTCAAAAACTATTTTCGACATATTACGTGGTTGTGTGCATATGGAAAATGTCGCAGGAGAAAAGTGATAGTTTAGTATATAAAAGTAATAAGCGGGTCAATTTTATATGAGATTGCTTGCAAATATGTCTCTCAAGTACTTATACGGCGAACGAGTGGAGCTTCTTATGACCAGCTTCTGCCTATTGAAGTATGGAAATATGATCGATTTCAGAAGGGTTATGAAATTAATGTTCATTCGGCTGTAATTCAAAGAGAAAAACTGATCTCAAATGAATGTAGATTGCCTAGCGATTTCTTCTGTAGTTGTTGGTGTACTGCTAAAGTAAGACGACAAAAATTTTGATTTACCGAAGTAGTGATGTTTCTATTACGATCAAACTACAGTATTCCCACATCTTTTTCTGTTCCACAAAAGTGTGGAACAGAAAGAGGATACATAGATCACTTCACTGAAGCAAGAGGATATTCTCAAAGATCAATTTTTAACCATAGCCATGTGACTGAATTGTATAATTAGAAATTAAATTAGCAATCGCTTCTTCGATGAGCTAAAACTGTAAGAATGACATGGAATTGGTGTAATTCGTCATTGCTAAAATAGTTGTATTTGCTATGTGTTCGACGAAGTGCGCTTGCTTGGCCTCGTACTGCGTTGCAGTTCTCACTTATTTCAGTAATGTGCTTCGATGACAAGAAAGGAACGCTTGAAAAGCACAAAGAAATGATGGCACATAAAGAACGAGAACATCGCATTAAATTAGCGATGCAATGAACAGACTTAGACGCACAACAGATGGCTGAGTACGTTAAAAATTGTTCATGATCAGTTAAATTTGATAGTTGTCAATACTATTAGATGTTTTTGCTCAATTTCTTGAAACGTTTTCGAAACATTTGAAGAACAGTTAACCCAGTTCTATTGTTGTCCTATCTAGCCTTAATTTTGACGGGCACTTGAACATTCATACGATTACTCTCTCACGCAACGGTTCCAGTAATCTGTGGGTAATTTTTGTGCCTTATTGATATCACTTACGAAATACGTCTCATTACGCATTTGTTATCAAGTCAGGCAACAGAATGCGTGATTAAAAAGCCAAACAATATTTTCCTCATGATTAATCGTAGTAATGACGACATCGTTTTAATTACTGACTGTTGGATGTGTGGAATATTTTTATTATGATTCGAGTGATGAATTCGCACTTTTTGGCACTATTCGGAGAAGGAGTAAATATTAGACAGTGCTTGTTATATGGTCATTGCTATTGCTGAAGATGTTTTATCTGCTAATTCTAGACGAGCAAATGGAATTATTGAGCCAATCCCCTTGTCATATCAATAGCGCAACAAAAACTGAGATTGGAATATTAACTTGTTAAATATTTCATTTCACTCTCTGAAAGTTTCCTCAGCGTCACAATATTTGCTCGCAATTTTATTCTTTCTGTAATGAAACTCTTAATAAAATAAGTTTGCGAATTTGAAGAAGTATTGTTGAGGAAAAATAGAGCATTAAACAAGTGAAGACAGATACAAATTAAATTTGATATGGGCTGAAAAGGATGAATGGGTTGTTGAAATGATTCAGTAACTTCGCATCTCATAATCGTGGAACGACGGTCTAAATTTTTGACTTGGTTTAGTTGATTATGTTTTGAGATTGACGAAAAGAAGTGAAGTGATAACGGCTCTGAATACTGAATAAGAAGAATTTATGTGAAGTGTGCTATGAAAATAGGATTACGGAATTAGAAGTAGTGGATAAGGGTGAATGGGTAGGCGAATGCGAGAAGTTGTGAGTAGTGGAGGTGAAAGTGTGCTTGAGGCGAACTGGTCAGACAAATGATCTGAAGAATGAGGTGATAGTGCGGGAACGCGTCGGTTCTTATAAGCCGAATCAGTGTTAGAAGAGTGAAGATGAAAAGTGAATTAGGCGAACAAGAGAGGGTGTAGGGGTCTGTTTTGGGCTGTTAACAAGGCTGCTGTTCGTTCGGATGCTGCTGTTCGCTTGAAGCGATAACAGCTTCTGAGTGCCCTAAATCAATTCGATTCGATCATGGATAGACACAGCCCAACTTGTGCTGCATCCATCAGCCTAGCGTTGCATAAGTGACACTGCGCAGCGATGTTATACAGTCACGTCACATTACTGATGCTGAGAGTTGTCGATGTCGTCGCCAAAACCACCGTGCAACAATCTGCCCGAATGCTTGTTGCTGATGTGCCTGGAGATGTACAGGTACCTCATACCTCTGCAATTCGTTCTGCTCTACACTATATCACATCTTCTTTGTTTAACCCAATTACTTCTGTCTCTTCTGGAAATCATTTTTACTGCTTATCAATATGATCATTAAGCTGCTCGTTTCAAGTTGACCGTTTGTGATTTAGGCCAATGTGAAAATATCGGTATTGATGATAAAATTGATGTTATTACCATTTTGTCAGAGCGGTAATCAAATTCCCATTATTAAGGTTTTTTAAGGTGGAATTGTCATTTTGATATGCTCTTACGAATTGACGATGAAGCTGGTTCTATGACTGTATGAATGATTATCAAATAGATTTTTTTTTGGTTTCTACATCTGCTTGAGAATGAACTGGTTGGGGTTCAGTTGCGTTACACACTGGCACTGAATTTTTCAGATTGGAGCGTTGTTTCCTTTACATCATCAAATTGCGGGTACGGAAGGATGTGGGCAAATCTGGGAACAATACGGAATTCAAAGAACTGAGATTGCTTTGAGCACTATTGCTGAACTCAACAACTATCTTCCGTTCAAACTTGGTATCAGCATAAGGTATGATCTACGGTGAACGCAATTCACTCTCATTAGAAGCAAGTTTTTGAGAGTGTTGCATTGACTAAAACGTTAGCGTTAATGAGCTTCATACAGATCAGCCCGGAAATCACAAGTGAATGATACGATCAAGAGTCACGAATCATTTTCGTTGCCATAATTTATTAAAGGCACAAACTATTCCTATAGCTCTTGGATTTCTTTCTAAAGTTAGATACTGTGTTCTGTTACACACCTGCTTGCGCGATTCGATTTGGTGCAAGTCCTATTAATGTCCTCATAGTTATCATTTTGAACAGAATAATAAGCTTGGTTAGCTTGATTGAGACACTATTTGCTAACTACTGCGAGCTGAAAAACGTTAGGAAATGGAAATGTTCTTCGCTAAGAATGTTGAAAAAAAAATTTCAATGGCGGTTTAATATGATAGTGAAGGATATTCTGAGTGCAATCAAGAAAAAAATGTCAATTTTGTTGAAGTTAAACGAATCCAATTTAAAGAGATTCGTGCTGGACAGAGCGCATAGCAATGGAGCAAACGATAGCGTTTCTTCGAGAGGGTGTTGCTCAGTGCTCTTGCTGCCAAACACCTGGTTGCCAGAAAAAAACATCGCCGGTTGTTGCAATAGTCGGTCCAGCGAAAAGCTCCACAACGATTGTTGTACAAAACCTTCTTCAAGTTTTCAAAATACCTCAGATAGGTGACGAAATCATTGGCGTTTAATTGATTGGCGGTTGTTAGTATATTATTGAGAAGAGCTAAACTGACGGTATCTTTGTCATAGGGTGTTGTTGTTCAGGTTATGGTGCAACAACAACAGATTTATCGGACAAAGAACAGTTTGGTTATTTCATGAGAGTTGTGCCATCGGACGCTTGGCAAGCTAAAACGATCGTTACAATGTTAGCACACTTCAGATGGACATACGTGGCTGTTGTTTATTCAGCTGGTACAATTGTTCACGAACTCTCTTTGAATTCTTTTTCTTTCTCGTTTCGTAGACTAGGAGATATCAATGAGGTACTTAGCATCCACGCTAAACGCCATATTTTAGCCAAATTTGCCGTGTTAGGTGAGAAAAATAAAAATTTTAAATTCTAGAATCTCCTCATTATGGACGTTTTTTGCCGCCGTCTTGTATAGATCGTCTGAGCATCTTTTTTCTCGTTTTTGAAGAATTGGATTGTTGAGAAGAATACTGCTTGAGGAAATTATGGCGAAAAGGGGTTCGAGGAACTGGAGCGACTGAAGTCGGATGATGTTTGTATAGCTTATTCAGAGAAAGTGAAAAGTCTTGCAGAACCGGCTGAATTCGATAAAATCTTGAATTCACTCAGGTGAATTTTATGGTCTCAAACAATTTTTCTTCAAGCGATACGATAGTTTCAGTATAAACGCTAAAAAACCTTTACTGAATCATTGAAAGGTATTTGCGAACAAAAGTACTTGATGACATATTAGAGTTATGCTGTGAGATTAGTGTGAATGATGCTTTTAACCAGATGCACGGACGGCTAGATGGAGTGAAGCACATAGATAATATTTGGGCTATATAAGTATGTCGTCATCAACTAAATTGTGCCATATTCACAAAATTAAATTTATTCGAGATCAGCCAATATGTCGTCGACAGAGGAGGACCAATCAATCCAAAAACGCTTTGTTGCCGCTTTCCTTCATTGACCGTCATTCTATCCGTCTAGAGCGTTTTCAACGCACACATATAGCAGCGTTTCATAGATACACGACAAATGCTCTTCAAAGAAAGGAACAAATGTTTTTTCAACGAGTACTCATACATATATATGTAAATAGAAGTCAAAAGTCACGTCCGCAAGTTGTGGTGTGCTTTTGTGAAGGACGCACCATGCATGAGATGTTCAAAGCGCAGAAACGATTACGTCTTCTTGATCCCACAATGGAACCATTCCAATGGATTGGTAGTGATGGCTGGGCTGATCGATTGGATGTCGTCGACGGAGTCGAACATGAAGCGGCTGGTAGCTTCTCAATAAGGTCATCTTTGTCATCTACTCTAACAGTATAAGAGATTAACACATGACATTAAATTTCATGATGCTTTGTCTTGGTAGGAGGGTGTCACGAAATAATTGTTCCTTAAGTCAGTGTTTCGCCACTTAGCTGGGAGATATTCAGTCATAGACACGCTACTGAGAAAAAGTAGTTCCGCTAATCGCTAACGCGCTACAAAAATATTGTTGTTCCACTAAAAATATAACGCTAGTGTGAGGCTGACGAAAAAGTAGCGAATTTTTTTGTTAAAACTTCCACCAGTCCTAAAAAATAGCGTTAATGTTCGTTAAAACGCTACTTAGCAAAATTAATCCGATAATCGCTGCTTTCAAATCTTTTCTCAAAATTTGCAAACGCACTGCTGATATTTCCGGGAAAAATCTCATCACACCATTGGGCAGTCAGAAATTTTTATTGAATAATTCAACAACAGACAATCATTCCAACAATAGGCACCAGTCAATAATAAAAACAAAGTTCAGCAATAAAAATATAACTAAATGATAACAACGAAATTCAAAGATGAAAAATAATCAGTTGACAGCAACCCACATTGCACCTTCTCAGTTCCTTTCAAGAATATTGCGTTTGCGAGTCTGAATCGGTTGGATATTATTATATCCTAAACTATCAAGAACAGAAATGAAGAAAACTTTATTGCACTGTCACGCAACTTATTTAAATTCCCAGAATTTGGTGAGTTCGGACAAAATTTTAGCGATGCACTTATAGAAAGTATTTGAGGTATAATTGGATATTGAACTTTAACCCGTTAGGACGAGTTCGAGTACGATGAATTCGAGTTGAGCACTTGCCGGTGCCGGGATGTAAATATCTGTTTTAAATATCTTGATGTTCGAAAAATAAGTAATTCCTTACAGACAAAAAGTAGCGAGTTAGCGGAACACTCAAAAAAAAACTAACTCACTAAAATACTAACCAAAGAAAATGATGCATTTTTTCACTACTTTATGCTGCTAAAAAATTATTGTGACGGAAGTTATCGCTACAAACATCCACTGTATAAAAAAATAGTGCGCTATTGTCCACCTCTAGAAATACACTTTTCCATTCGAGATAACAATTGAGCACTGCAACTCGAGAATGTGGTTATGAAGGCCGAATGCAAGTGAAATGACATTGATCAGATATAAAT
Organism: Anisakis pegreffii; assembly: GCA_035041965.1. Taxonomy (NCBI): domain Eukaryota; kingdom Metazoa; phylum Nematoda; class Chromadorea; order Rhabditida; family Anisakidae; genus Anisakis; species Anisakis pegreffii. The sequence goes on along the minus strand of JAPYMA010000612.1, from coordinate 49,700 downwards.
TTTTAAAGTGATATTTTCAGATGCTTCAGGATTTTCTTCATCGACTGTAGGCATGAGCATCTCTGAAATTTTATTTCTAAAACAAATTCACTTTATACCATCATACTTCTCCTACTGTCATTGCAGAATTCATTCGCCTAACGTCGCATGGTTCGATGATTATTATTTCTCACTGAATCCACAAACAAATGTTCTCAATCCTTGGTTCCGCGAGTTTTGGCAAGAAAAATTCAAGTGCCAGTTTACGATACCGAAAGACGACTTGGTCACGAGAGTGTGTACTGGTAACGAAAACCTCACTCTGAATTACAAACAAGTGAGTGAGGGCTCGATTTACAGTTCTTGATAGTGCTTTCATTATCATATTTCTTATGTTGAAAATGTATTTTGCAATTTCCGAAGATAATGCTACCCTTACGTTTTTCTGATTGTGAGTTATGATTGTTCCTTTTGAGTTGAAAATATATTTTTTCTAGTGATTTTTCTGGAACATTTACAAGCACTTTCTCAGAACAAATTATTTTTTGTGCTCTATTAAATTCGGTCGGTGGATCTGTCTTGATCTTCGCAATACATTTATCATGCATATCACGGTTCTGTTAAGATTGCGTTTCATTGAGGATTTGGTGAGTTTCGTGATATAGACGAGCAGATTGTATCGATGAGGTGTAATTTCTGTTTGCAAGGGTTCTCGGCTTTGGAATTTCGATCCCAGGATTTAATTTCCACCCGGGGATTGAGAAACAATCCCGAGATTCAATCCCAATCTCGGGATTGAACAATAGACGGAAGTTCGCAAATACCAATTATGTTCATTGTACTGCGGCTGTTCAAGGTCATCACTCTGGACTTGTGTTGATAATAACTGTTTTGGATTGCTTGCATATGTCTATTTAAGAAACGATCTCAGTGATGGGCAATAGCTAATTGTTTCGGTGGCGCGATACCGCACTACTTTTTCTATATAACGGGAGTCAGTAGTGAAAAATTCTGCTACAATACTCTCTTAGCCACATAAAGCAATGATTTCCGTTATTTTCATTCGTTAGCGTTTCAGCAGGCTACTTTTCATCTGCAAAGAAATACTTATTATTTCCAACATTAAAATACATGGTCTAGTACTGACAAATGCTAAATTCGAAAATACCATGATCGTACGAACTTGTACTAGCAGCTCGAACTTGAATATTCAGTCACACCTCGAATGCTTGCTGCAAGTGCATCACTAGCAACATTCCGTCTGAGCTCTCTAAAGTGTATGACTTCAAATAGGTTACTTTGTGACGGTTTCTTCAGTTCCCTTCTCGCTAGAAAAAGGCATATTTATTTATTTGTTAAGTCGGCAATTACAACTCATTACGAGTTTATGGCTGTGCAGCGAACATTCTTCCTCGCTTGACATCCTTCTTTCCGCCCAGCGAACGGTAATAGTGCTGGGGATCATTTGTAAGTTCGATTATTGTTTTAGCAAAAACAAAGGTATTGATTTTCAAGGGAGAGGGGAACAAAAAGAGTCTAAAAATACGCTCCACTTGATCAATTCAAATTTTTATGTTAAAGATATAATGAGAGCCAAACCACTCTCGGGCGAGATGCTTGATGTTTCTGAAAGGGAATGAGGTGTAGTGTGGGCTATTATCATTTGATTGTTCTCCATTTTTGAATTTTGCTGTCGTCACTTGGTTATTTTCTTTTATTGTTTATTAATTGATGTTTAAATGACTGAATCAAAGTTTTGAGCTGTGTAATGCCATATTGAGGTTTTTTTCCGGACAAAATCAGCAGTGCGACTAAAAACTTTAAAGGAAAAGTTGAAAATAGCGGTAAAAGTTACTTTGCTGAGCAACATTTTAGCGAAAACCACCGCTGGTTTTATGGAATAACGACGTTTTTGGCGGAGAGTTTTCTCTATTTTTTTCGTCAGGTCGCAACTAGCGAATTATTTTGAGCAGAACAAGAATACTTTTTTGTAGCAAATCAGCGATTAGCGAAGCTTCTTTTTTTTAATGACGTGTCTATAAGCGAATTGCCGTTGATGCAGATTGATGCAAAGTTTATACAACTATTTCAGGATGCAAAACTAAGTCAAGTAGTGAATTCGATTCGTGTCGTTGGTCATGCACTTCTAGCGATGTACAATGATCGATGCCGTGATAATACAACAATATGTACGGAAATGTTGGCCATTAATGGAACACTTCTTTATCGATACATGATAAATGTAACCTTCATCGATCAATTTCAGCAGGAAATGTATTTTGACAACAATGGTGATCCACCAGCATGGTACTATCATTCATATTCAGCTTCTTATGATTGGCCAAAACGAAATTCCATTAGTGCTGTTTTAAGCATTGCAGTTCTTCTAAAGACCTTGTTTCTGATGCAGTTTGGCAGTCAGTAAAACAAATCGAAGTTGTTAATGATGGTTATTGTTAGTGATATTTGCGAATCGCCTCTACTGAAAGCAACATGTTTTGTTTCAATAATTCATTCTGATTTGAAAGAGAATGTAATTTGCTTTCAGGTATGACATATTAAATTATGTGGGGGGTGAGGATGGATTCCGAACAGTCGGAGATTTTCGACAGAAGCGGCACGGTGATTATAGACTAGAAATATTTGTGGATAATATCATGTTCTACGACAAGAGCAGCAACGTGCCAGAATCTGTTTGCAGCAAACCGTGTAGAGTGGGTCAACGAGTTAGCACACATTTCAACATTATTTTCCATTCATCAAAAGCTCAACTGAGGAATTCTCATTTTACAAGCTGAAGTTTCAGCAACGCGGAACGATTGCATGTTGTTGGATCTGTGAGAACTGTTTGGCGCATCAAATTGTTAATTACGCGACAAATTCTTGTCAGAATTGTACTCTTGGGTTATGGCCGGATGATAATCGAACAAGTTCGTTTTCAAGCCGATTTCATTCGATTCAGAGCATTTGAATCATATGTTAACCGTAAATTTTGCTACAAATGATGCACATGCATTTCATCAAAATTTGCTTTCATTCACTTCTATTTCATTGGAATCAATCCAACAAGCATGTCTGATTGCACAGCGTAGATTTTTCAACCCTTATGCTTAGAGGCAACTGGAATCAGTGCCTGAGTGAAATACTGAGTTAGTTGATGACTTAAATTATTCGGTGAATAAAGTTAAACGAGTTGTCCTCTTCAAGGCTGTCATGCTTTACCTCATGAAGCGCCGTCGTGGTCGTCTACTGGAATCGCTCTGGCCTTAGCATTAGCATCTGTAGGTATCATCGCAACACTGCTAACAATTCTTGTTTTCGTACAGCACAATCATACACCAGTCGTCAAATCAACTACTCGTGAACTTTCTTATATCATTCTTAGTGGTAACATCTTTATTTTATTCACATCATCTCACCTCCATTTGCATTGAAACTCCATGCACATTTGTTTTCTATATTGACTTCATCGATCTATTAATACAGTGGTTCTCATAGGGGGTGAAGTGACCCATTTTGGGTAATTTAGAGATTTCAAGGGCTAATGGAGGGGGTTGAGAAATTAGTATTTTGTGCAGTTGTTATTTTATGATAGAACGCCATTGTGATGGTGTTTTTTAACTTGGGTATGTAAATGCGGTCAGTTGATAGCAACACTCTTCATTCTCCTATTTACTGATTGTGAGTATATTAGCTCGTACGGTCCTAACAAGGTTTCCATTTGTTTTAACAGGGTTTGCATTCCTTTCCTTGCTGCTGCAATCGCTCTCATAGCTTTTATTGCCAAAAAATGTTCTCTTTTGCTAATTTCTCATTCATTACACTCAACAATTAAAGTCGAATTCTCATTCTATCAAATACACTCTATAATTGATCATTTGACTGTCGAACGTTGTTGAGCAATTCAATTCGATTGCTGTATTGTTGATTTCGGCTGTCAACACTCGTCAACGCATCCATTAAATAGTACATGCTACAGAATAAGAAGTTGATTCGAACTGTGAAGTGAAATGGAACGAAGTGAATGAGGAAAACTCATCAAGAGAACGGGATTCGCATGTAATAGCTATGAGAGTGAATACAACACGTCTGAAAAGAATCTAAATCAGTTTGAAGTAAGCTTGTGATAGACAATAGCTTTTCATGCAATCATAATCGATAGGGGGGGGGGTGGGGTAACGGCGGCCTGCCAGATCATGAGAAGGGGAAATAGAACGGCCGAACGTGAGGACCACTGTACTGATGGATAATATTCCTTTGGCTTATAATTAGACAAAAAAGCGTCGTGAATGTACCCAATATTCGATATGCCATCGATTGTCTAAGTAATGTTCAGGTATAATGGCTTGTTACGCAATAAGTTTCGCAATCCTCACACGACCGTCTTTTACGAGTTGCTTCTTAACACGAACTGTGCCTCCGATTGCTTTTTCGATCATCTATTCAGCGCTGCTCACCAAGACCAATCGAATTGCACGGATTCTTGCGGGTAGCAAGAAACGAATTCTAACAAAAAAGCCTCGATTTCTCAGCACATCCTCACAGGTTCGTCTATCACAGTGTTATTCTCGAGAAATAGCCAACCATCCAGCTGATCTTTTGAGGCGTTTGGCCTTTCAGGTGGTAATAACATGGATGTTAGTGGGAATCGAATGCGTCATCGTGGCTGTTGGTGTTATGGAAGAAATGCCTCAGGCTGGCTTTGATCCTTACTATTTACCAAGTCGGATGGTGCTTATTTGCTCAACTACGACTTTCGCTTTTCTTTCACCGTTCTTTTGGAACCTCTTTCTCATCTCACTATGCACCCTGTATGCGGTTAAAACACGCAATTTACCCGAAAACTTCAACGAAGCGAAATTCATTGGATTCACTATGTATGCACTTTTTTTTTACCTGATGTCTTTGTTCTTCGGTTTTGTTGTAACTGGTTTCATTATTCGATATAACGATGAAACATAGAACATCACTTAATTATTATACCGTTACAAGAAATACATGAAAATCACTTAATTGTTATGCCACAAAGAAATTTTCTTATTGAATTGGATTCCATCAAAAGATGGCATCCAATTGGAATCAACAATCACGCAAATGACTGCAGAAAAACTTGATGCAGACAGTCAGTTATCCATACTGAGCATCAAAAGCCTTTGACATTTCGAGTAAATTGTTAAAGGAGACCAGCAAACAATAGTTTGCCGGATCAACTATCTCATGAATGAATCGATATATCATTTTGAGGTACTGCACATTGGTCGTTTGGTCAGCGTTCATTGTGCTGCATTTGGGAACGACAAACAAAGCACTTACGATGAGCTTTTCATTCAGTCTTTCAGCGAGTGTCGCTCTTATATTATTGTTCTTCCCGAAACTGTATATTATTTTATTCCATCCAGAAAAGAACGTTCGAGCAAGTTATACAACAACCAAACTGATCAGATGTCATTTCGGTAATTCACAAGGGATGGATAGTAAACACGTTTCAATATCAAAAACGAGAACCAGTCAACAATCCGTTTCAAGGTGTGTCTTCTTATATCGGTTTTTGCCAAGTCGTTGGGCCTCATGTACCGATTGGTTATGTGACGGAAAGTACTTTCACTCTCCCTAAACGGTCATTTATGTTGACGTATGCATCGCTCATACCGACCAACAACGCTTCAGCGTAACAATTTGCCAGTCACCTCAGATCCTTCACCCTGACACCCTGAAACTCTTCCTTGCGAAAATTCACAAATTCGGTTAATGAAATAGATCCTCGTTCGTTCCGAGTCAGTAAGTGAATTTCATTTAACAGATTTCCGCTATAATTTCATGAATGTTTTTATTTTGTGATGATGAAATGAACCGAACAGATTGTTTAATGAGGAATTCAGCAAAAGTTTCAGCTACCCGACGCGGACAGCATCTGTACATATAAGCCAGAGTGCATCGCAAGATGCGTCAACGCAGACGGAATCTTTGAACTTATCATCCAAATTCTCAAGAACATTTTCGGTTCTTGGAACAAAGAGAGGAAATAGGGCAATGGATGAAGAGGTCCTGCAGTTGATTGATTCATGCAGACGATACCAGGTCACTTTTAAAAACATTTCCATTCTTTGTGAACATTTTTGAAAATATTTACAAGTTCATAGCAATGGATCCATTGAAATGATCAAAAATTGACACATTACTTCAGAAGGAATTTTGATGAATTAGTGAATAAATAGTTAATGAAATGAATAAATGCTTGTTGTGTTTGAGGACGAGAGAATGCAAGGTCCAGTCTCGAATTTGTTACTTGAAGAAAGGGAAGACGATGAAGTCGGAAGTCTACTGGCTGGTTCGATTGAGGATTCAATGAGAACAGTACTCAGTACTGTAACGAGGGGGTCTGTTAATGAGCCCGCTGTTTTGCCAGATGATGGCTTCGAACAGGTGTGTTCGGTTTGCAATATATATATATATATATATATATATATATATATATATATATATATATATATATATATATATATATATATATATATATATATATATATATATATATATATGTTTTGCAGTCTGTAGTTTTCAACTTCGTGTTTTCTTTTTTATACATCCATCAAATTCATCGTATAATGATATTATATACTGGAACAAATAATATTCTCAATGAATGCCTCGCAACGAAAGGAGATATGACTCTTGTGAACTGTTCCCACAAAGATTTTTATGAAGATTATCAGACTTTCCTTAGATCTTACCTGATTAACCTAAAAATGTGAGATTCTTTCAATGAATTAACTTCAGCTGCTGAAAAGTCGTGGTGTACAACCGGTGCAATTCACCATTGCCACTCCGTTATAACATCTTCATTGGATTGTTTACCATCGTCTAACAAACAATTTCCCTCGTTTGTGCCTTCTGGGTTCGTCGATCCGTGTGCATTCGCTTCCATTTTCGGACATATTCTGTTCAGTGATTTTATCTTCGATTACAACCGATATTGACTGTTGCATGATCATCGAAAATGCTCATTGAACTAATTCGGCAACAAATTTCACAGAATATTATGGAAGCCATAATAAAACTATATTTTTGTCTCAAGTATTCTTTCGTATGCGGGTGATCAAATAGTTCGCGGAAATTCTTCTCCCAAGATATGCTGTACAGCAACAAGTTAAATTATAACGGTTGTTAATACTCAGCTTGTTACACACACTTCCCCTGAGGATGTTCTCAATCGTTCAATTCACTTGCGAAGTAATTCTGACCCTTCAAACGAAACCGTGTTAAAGCAGCTTGTTTCATTTCATCTATAGACCCGAATCGCATTCTTTTCGAGAATATTTTTTCATCTGTGGGAACAAAAAGAAATCAGATGAAGCAAGATCAGGGCTGTATGGTAAATATGGCAAAGTTTACCAACGAAATTCAAGAAGTATAGCTCTCGCAACTTGTGATGTGTGTGTGTGAGTGGGTTGTTGTGATGGAACATGATTCCATGATGTAGCTTTACTTTTCTTTTTGCAACAGTATTGTGCTGCAGTTCATGGGAAACATGCGCATAATATGCACCTATTGTTGTGTTAGTTTCTTCTAGAAAATCTACGAGGTCACTCCTTACGAGTCTCAAAAAACTGTTGCCATGACTTTCTTTCGAGATTTTACGGCGTTGACCTTGAATGGCCCGCTGATCCCCTAAGAAGCAAACCACTGTTTGGATTGTGTTTTGCTTCCGGGACAATACGTGCAGATCCAAGTTAAATGACCCTCGTTGCATGAAATCTACTTCATCATTCTCTGTATTTCATCACTGTGCTCACTAAGAATATAGTGAGTCAAAAAGTAAGTTTGTGAATTGATATTTATTTATTCGATGGAAGAACTGAAAGAACGATTGACGCTGTTTCATGGGTGGTCTGCAATATGGTATAGCTCCTTTATTGGACTGTAAATGAACAAATCTTGTGTTGTATCTGTAACTAATTCTGAAATAATCATGGAACATATTCATCGTTAGTTGCAAAGAAAGATTAGCATAAACAAACACATTAGCAGCATAAATGAAGGGAACTAACTGAGTCGAGCTTAATTTCAATGTGATGAAAACATATAAGATGGAAACATATTTATGATAAATTTACATTTCGAGAGTATCGAAGACGACCCTCGAAAAAATGCACGTTCATTTGTCTGCGAATGCAACGAACAATAGTTCGATGTTTTCTTAGCATCAGTGTGCGACATTGCTAACAGTTTGATAACTTCCCCGAATAATTAATCAGTTATGTGATGTGCTGTTAGTTGCATCCTTTTTTCGTGCTTGTCTATAGATCAGAGATATTGCACCAATTTTACGGATTAAAAACATTTTGCTTCGTTAAGATGATTATTGGAAGTAGGTTCAGCTACTGTTCATTAATTTTTGTAAGTGTTCGGTAAATAAATGAGTGCTCTTTGAAAATTTGTTTGTTTGGAACGATTATCGTTTAAGTGCATGGATGATGTACATGATAAGACTACCGAAAAAATACGCATTTTTGTGAATATCAGTGTATATATGTTTTGTATGCACTTCTTTTAGAGCACAAATAATTTGTTAGGTGCTGCTCTGTGCCAGGTACGCGCTTATCATTAGTGCTTATCGATGCTAACACAACACCATAGTAATATTCGAATTATCTGAAACACCTACCTATCGATTCACACGGTGATGTTCTTGTAAACAACAGTTGGTCACTCCGTGGCAAAATCAGTGTGAAGTGCATGGATTTGAAAAAAAAAATCTATGCGATAGCATTTATTTACAAAGCCTAAACTAATATTTATATGATTGTGGATATGAAGAAGTAATCGCTTCGGAGTGCACGTCATTAACAGACGCGAAACTAGGCTCGTAATAAGCTAATCGCGTCTGTAGAGAATGCAGCATTTGCTTAAGACATCGCACTTGATTTCTCAGCATCATATTGTCCGCTTCCAGTTGAAGTTGATTTTGGATCCTTCTGATGCGACAGTTGAACGCATAACCTCGGTTCTTTAATGTTCTTCGCTTCTGTTTGAGGGCTGTTACAATTTGTCGGTTTTGACCCTGCAACATTATCCAGTGATCGATATTCAGTTGCACTCTGACGTTGAACAGATTGGAAAGAATCTGGTGTGAAAGGTTCACTTTAGGGTGAAAAATTTTGTGAGCAATTGTGTGAATGTATACATTTTACCACTTATGAATGCAAATTTCGGATGTGCGAAATCAGTTCATTTGAAAGCAAAGAATTAAGTGGAGCAGTCAGAGTTGAGGCATCAATACGATAGCTGACAGTACAGAATGAATCAAAAACTTTTAAGCATGACATTTTGTTGTAGTAAAATGTTCAACTTCAACTGATATTCTAATGGTAATTTTGAAAAGTGCGCTCTTTCAATGCAAAGTATTGAGAAATTGATCTCATCAAACTGAACTCATGTAGAACACGTATTTATCTGTCGAGCATGAATAAGAATTTATGCACTTAAAATGAACAGCGTGGAAAACATCTACGCCAGTTGATATATACTGGTCACAGAAATGTTTGCTGTCTGGAACTGCTCAATTTCTCTTTCTTATTGTAAGAATAAGTTTTGAGTAGGAAATTCATTACCTGAAGACGTTGATTGAGCTGTCGAACAGTGAGATTAGCCAACTCTTCATCTGAGATATTCGGGAGTTGTAAAGAGGAAGTTGAGGAGGAACTCGAAAGTGATGGTGAAGATGCCTTAATGAATGCAGTCTGAACGAATGGCGAATGATTTTCGAGCGACGTTGATGGAGAATTGTGTTGGATAAATGGGGAACTAACTGAATAGGAAGTTGCTGAAGTCATATAGGTTACTCCCTTTAATGCTTCTTCGCAATTTGTATTCATTTTTGAGATATGTTCCATGTAAAATTTTCAATTAAAACTATGACTTTGTGAATATCATTTGATTATGCAACACTTCAAATAAACACCTTCAACAACCAACTGCAGAAACCACGCCTTCGTCATCTGCCTATCAAATAATGAAGTGAAGAAAAATACCACGTAAAAAAAGCAATAATATAGCTGTTAAAAACAAAACCGCAGCATGACGTAACATTGCTTTCAATTCAAATTTGCACGGAAAATGATTGATCGTTAAAGGAAGAACTTGTTAGCGAAATTGACCGATCACTTGAAATTAGTGAACGCGGAAACCAATTGAATGCACGCTTTTTCCTCGTCTCATGACCCAGGATGCGTCCATCAGTTTCACTTATCACATGGCGAGCCAAGAAGTAATAGCAGACATCCGTGCTTTAATCATAATGAGCGCTACTAGAAATGCTCGCGCAATATCATTGACCGATAATGCTTCATAATATTGCTTCATTTCGAATTTATCAGCCAGTAAAATATTCCTCTGGTATGCAAATGAAAATAGTTTTCAGTTCCATCTACTTCCTAGAATCATCAGTACAAATCAGCAATTCACTCTTTCACTGCAGGAAAATGAAACCTAATCTGCGATAAATTTTGCAATTCAGCTTCCAATTGCTCATCCATTCACTATGGAAGACGCTGAGGGATACCGAGAAGTTTGAGGTACAATCTTCGCTTGAGGTGCTGAAACGTGGACCTTAATCCATAAAGAAATACGCAAGCACTCAAACTACTAACGCTTGTATCAAGCAAAACTATTGTTTTACTGAGCGTCAAATTTATTTCATGTGAACAGATCAACTCTCGTCGTAAGATAGTCAATGAATAACACTCATTCATTTCGCATACTGAAGCTGTTTTATGTTTGTGTTTGACCTGTCAAACACAAACATTAAAATTTATCGAATTGGTGATTGATATATATGAGCTTTATTAATGAAGACAGACATATCAGTATAGCATAATATATATATATATATATATATAAATATATATATATATATATATATATATATATATATATATATATAATAAAAAAATATATATAAATATATATATATATATATATATATATATATATATATATATATATATATATATATATATATATATATATAAGTGGTTCTCGCATGTATTATTAAACAACTCCATGAAGAGTCGGCTTTGCAATGCAGGAATGGAAGAGCCTAAGAATTGCTTCTGTGGCCAGATTCAGCCTATGTTCCTGAATGATTCTTAGACTAAGTGTCTGCCTGAGCATAGTGTAACCCTACCAACTGAGTGAGCGCACACGATCAAAGTGCACGCATGATTGGTTTGAATGAGGTTGTCGAATAACATTACTCTTCAACAGACTACACGACAACTACTCCACCTTCCCCCCAAACAAACCACTATCACTCAGCGATACATCAGAAGGAAACCACACATTGGTTTAATGTTCAAGAATTTTGCTATCAAGAATCCACCGGTGTCATCAGAGGAATCACTTTCTCGTGATAAAACAAACATTTTGAAAAGAAGTCATTCGCAGTTCATGGACAAAATACGACAATAAGCCAGCATTCACTTGCCAGCCTCCTCAATTCTCTATCGGCATCCTCGAACCCCTCTTCTCCCCACGAGAACCACTGACAACAAGGATGAAGTTCAGTTAAGATTTGAGATCTTGCTTCCGTATCAAGTCAGCATATTTGTCGTCGAGTTCGATCAGTTCTTGATGCGTTCCGTGCTCAGACACTTTGCCATTCTCAACAAAGAAAATTTGATCAACGAACTGGATGGAAGAAAGACGATGTGCAATAGTTATGCATGTTCGACCAACACTTGCTTGATCGAGTGCTTGTTGAACTGCCTGAATAGAATATAATTTAATCTAATCTTACAAAAATCGAACGTTACATAACAGCATAACGTTTATGCAGAAATTATTCATAAAGAAAGGGAATAATCCGCAATCAGCAACAAATAAGTGAGTACGCGTTGACACAATCGCATATCAATACAATAAATGTGTAAATTAGTCAGGATCTGTACAGAGTTAGAAGTAAAATTTGATCTATAAACGACTTCTGCCCAAATTTATCATCCTGATAGCAAGTGTCTACTGCATTCCACACACTTATCACTCGAATGCGGGTAAAGACTACGTACGGTGACAAATTTTGAGTGATTTCATCTTCGAATGATGCAAAAATGCGTTGGGCAGAAATTGATAAAATTATTTCATCGAATACCCGTTCACTATCAGCATCCAGTGCGCTAGTCGCTTCGTCAAGGAGCAGTATTGTCGGATTCCTGACAAGCGCTCTCGCGATTGCGATCCGTTGTTTCTGTCCTCCAGACAGCTGCGCGCCACGCTCACCAACCTCAGTTTCGTATCCCTGCAATACGTGAATAACGACACTACACTTTACAATTAGTATTAGATAGCTTGTAAAAAATATGAGAACGATCAAATGTCTTTCATTTCCTCAACAGAATTTTTCGAAGAAGTGTTGAAAGTTAAGGTGCTGATGAGACTGACAATTTATTCTTCTCTTAAGCCGAATTGTGACATGTTTATCAATTGAGCATGACGACACATTCTAATCCTGGTTGAAACTCAGCATAAGCTGTTGATAAGCAGCCATGCTCTGTGCTCAAAGGAGTGCTGACAAACCATTGGTGTTGCTTCGATGAACTTGTGTGCATTTGCCATCTTACAAGCAGCTCGTATGTCGTCGATCGTTTTTCCTGTCGTACCCAACAAAATATTCTCGGCTATGGTACCATTCAGTAAGGCCGCTTCTTGTCCAACCAGCGCCATATGCTCGCGCAAATAATGCAACGACATATCATGCACTGAACAACCGTCTATTGTCTGCAAATCCAACATCGTTATGAATGAACACAACTATCGAACCTGTCTGAAGACTTGCAGTCAGTGTGCACTTGCTTATTCCTATCACAATGGCGTTCTCATTCACGATTGCTTGCATCTTGTATCGAGCGCTTCAAGTAATCGGTGAGGCAGATGAGTAATATTCTGCCAATGTTCAATAATTAAGATAATATGCTAAAAGGTGAGTGTGAAATATAATATGTAGTATATCTTGAAACAAATTCTCACAAGAGATTCGTTAGCCTTATTGAAAAAAAAAACAAACAAAACAACGAATGTATCAGTGTTTCCAGAAACGAAACGAACCAAATCTCCATCGCTGTACTGATAGAAACGTTCCAACAATGCTATCACTGTAGTTTTACCACTACCCGATGGCCCAACAATTGCGATTGTTTGACCCTGTAAAAAATGATGTTTGATTAGTACGAGGAAATAATCTATGCTTCTTGATGGGAAAGAAACTGTGAAGTTTTAATTATGAGATAGTAACGCTTTCCGTTCAGACGATTATCACATACCTTTCGTGCTGTTAACGACAGTCCATTTAAGATCTTCTGATGTGGCCTCGTCGGATAGGAGAAACGAACTTTTTTAAGTCTTGTTTCACCACTGATGCTCTAAATGGATCATAAAAAACAATTACATTCTAGAATGATGATAAAATTCAGTTCAAAAATGGCTTTTAGTTCACATCGCATATTTTTTGTTATACTTATACGTAAGGTTAGATTATTTCACCATAGTCAATTACTGTACATTTCAGCAAGATTAACAGCAATCGTGTATTTCAATGGATACGTTTCAATGGAACCGTCTATTTTCATGGAGTAAACTCTAGCAGAAACTTACTGGACGCAATCCAGCATCAATCTCGCCAATTACACTTTTGGCATTGATGATGCGGAAAAGAGAATCAGACGCGGGTGCAGCAAGAATAAATGTATTAAGGCAACCGGACACCATGATTAATGCCCAGCCACCTGTTGTAATTGCTAATGCTGCCCTGAAAACTGATCATTCGAACATGTAAATACCCTCAGATTCAGTTTAACTGCTCAATCACAACGTGGACTGAACGAAAGGAGTGAACACTATGATATTACAAGGATAACGAACAATTCTGAGCATTCTCTTATTCACACAAACTGTTTCGAGGAGTCAGGTACGTAGAAGTGAGAGAGTGCTCGATTGCATGAGTAATTCAAAAACTGACGTGAAAATATGATTTGGTGTTGCGAAGCCGTGGTATATGAGTGGAATACCAAGCGCATAAGAAGCCATATCTGAGAAGTACATAAATGATGAGGTGACTGCGAACAGTAACGCCTCGCAAGGAGCACTCTTTTTTTGGTACTTCAAAACGTTGCGTAGTTGGTGATCATACTCCGAATGGAAGTACTCTTCTCTAGTTATCAATTGTATTGTTCGCACTTGTTCCACTATTTCGATCGCCAACTGAAAATGTATAAATGAGTTCTCACGAAAAAAGTAATCGTTTGAATATATACTTATTGTTAAACCGGAAGATAATTGTGTTCGAAATGGAACTTGAAAATCTTTTCAGTGAGCCGAAGAAACGCGGATTCTAGAATGAATTATGTAGAACGGAAGTGGAATTATGAATTGTACCTGTCCGGTGAGATCATTACTAATTGCCAGATCGTTATAATGTTGCATTTGATCGGCAGCTAAATACAGACCTATGATGAGAGCAATGAAGCATGTCAACCCCATTAATCCTATCTCCCATGAGAATGCCAGTGCCATAACGACACATGCAATCACAGCCGCAAAATTACTGACTATTTGCATCATTCGTTGATCTAAGGCCTATAAGCACATTTATCGTTGTTCAAAAACATGATTATTTGTTAAGCAGATATGCCTAGTTGATGCGTGACGATATAACGTCTGAAAATAATCAACTAACAGCTTTGATGTTAGGTGCATCCGTTGATATTCTTGTGACGGTAACTGCTTGACTGCGATTTGGATCATCGAAATATGACGCGTCTTGATAGAGGACATTACGCAACGCACGAAGCTTCAACGAATCAACAACACTTTCAGCAGTCCATCCACAACTGATTGTCTTCAAAGGATCCTCGTTTTTAATAGAATCTGAGTGGTGAAACCTGCCACAGAATCGTTTTCCGTTTACTTCTGACGTTATACGTAGAAATAGTAAGTTCTTATATCCGGAGGGGGGAAGGTAACGGCAACCTGCCAGATCATCAAAAGGGGGAATGGAGCACCCGAACGTGAGAACCACTGTACTAAATAATTTAGTCAATTGATACAAATCGCTACGAGATGATGAATATTTAAAAGAAGTGCTGTGTTGCTTCGGTTAACTTATTCAACGCTTGCGAGAATTGGACGTATTATCAAAGCAATAAATCTTACTGCCGCAAATATTGCAACGAAACAAGCGATTCCAAGTGCAACAGCCATGATTAGCACGACAAGAATTTGCTCCATCATCGAGTTCCCATCGTCTAACGAGAAGCCATTGAACCCAAATTCAAACATGAGCGCATAGGCTGGTAATTCCATACCTCGAATGATGGACATTAAAAATGCACTGATTAGTTTACCGTAATGCCCATCAGCATTCGTATACACCTGCCATAAACCCTTTCGTTGTTTCATTTTTGCCTGCAAAACGTTTATCTCATGTGCTGAAAATGGACTGGAGATCATATACAATCTACAGCTCAATACGGTTCACTTTTCTTGGTATAATAACCTTGTTTCTGCTGACTGAAATCTCCACCTCACCATCTTCATTCCTCTCTTCGATGACATTTGAAACAGTGGTAGATTTGGCTGTTCGAGAGGAATTCGTGAAACTGCATCGTGCGAAATGGGATGACGATATGCTTGAGACTGATATCTGGTGATCAGATAACTGTTTATGGCTAGAACAAATGCGAGTGAATGATACAAACATCGATTATTATTGTGGTGAGCTTTTTGATTGCACTTTTATCTAATCGCTTAATGAATTTCACTTTTATCTAATCGCTTAATGATTTTTAGGTGGATAAGATTTACGTTCAAGCTTTGTTTTAGGCTCTGCATTGAACTCAGAGGTGATATCCAGGATTAAACGAATGATTGAGCGCCTTTGATTGAATAAGATTAGATCTAACGAATGTTGTAAAATAAAATCACGAAAATACATCACAAAACATACTGAATTCAACAAATTTATTACCAACCGTCTCAGTGCGAGATTAAAACCGGATTATACATTTATATAAAGTGTACATTTACTGTCAGATTCACTCGCAAAAAATTACAGTCTTGAAGTTCAAGAGCGCAATCTGCTACTGTCACCAGCGGAACGATCAAGTGAAAAGGGCGATGAATTTCTGGCAGTTGATTTTCTGCACTAATTTAGAGCACCACCCGTAATAAGCAATGCAAGCGCTTCTCATTCATTCTCTCAAGAGGAATGTCGAAATCCCAATGTACTTACTCAGCTCTTTGAATTGGAATCGACACTTCATCAGACCTAGTCAACGATCCTTTTTTAGCAGCTTCTTCTTTGAATTGCTGAGATCGTACAAGAGCCGCATATATTCCATTTTCCCTTTCTGCTAGCTGCTTGTGAGAACCTATCGATATTCTCAATTAGGTTCACTAAAGTATTAATGAATTTTGCTGAACCGAATAGCCAATCTCATTAATAAATCATGTATTTGATTAATTCAATTTAAAGCGTTTCAAAATTTTACAAAAGCAAACAATATTCATCATAAGTTTTTGTTAAGTGCATTGGACATTAAAATTAATAAAAAGCGAATCAAAATAACCTCTTTTTGGACCATATCAATATGAAATGGCATCTTATTAAAAGTGATAGCTTACTGGTGTTCGAAAATGTTTTCCTGTTAAAGAATTTAGTACAAACAGTCGAAGACGCTATAGCGTTCGACCGAATGACGGGACGTGCTAAGGAACGTCAATAAGAAAGAATTTTATCCACAACAGTTAGCATGAGCACCCAGAAAAAAAAGCGTTATAGAATGAACATACCGATTTCGGCGACTTTTCCTCGATCCAAAACAATCACTCGGTTCGCATCACGTAGTGTTGAAAGACGATGAGCTATTACTATTGTGGTACGCCCAACAGAGGCCTGAAATTTTTGCCTGTACAACTCCTACATTATTCAGGAAATATTGTCTTCTCGATGACGACAAGCGATAAAAATATTGAAATCATGGATAAAACCTATCAACAATTACTATTAGAAAACGCCCATTGATTACCAATTTCAAAAACATACAAAACTGTTGCAGGCATCACTAAGGTAAATAGTACAAGCTAGTGTGGTACGAGGACGGAAAAAAGTCGGGGATGGGGAAAATCGTGGACGAAATTTTCCAGTCGGGAACCCCGAAATGTGGTCGGACCGAAAAAAGTCGGAGACGGGATCCTCAAAATTCTTCGATGCTCGCATCACACTGGTATAAGCTCATCAAGAGTTTCTTATCTATTATACGCGTTCGAATTTTAATAAACATTTTAAGCCACCTGCTGTACCAAATCAAATGAATTTAAATTTGTTAACTGTGGATATCGTGGAATTTGACGTGCATGTAATATTGATCACAGAATATCTTGATGCTCTCCGATTCAACTCAGTTATGGACTAATAACCTTTTTGAGAGCATTTTGTACAATTATTTCACTTTCAGCATCCAGAGCACTTGTTGCTTCATCAAGAAGCAGAATTTTTGGATTCCTCGCTATCGCACGTGCAATCGCAACTCTCTGTTTCTGACCACCTGACAGTTGTACCTCACCGGCCCCAATCGAGGTTTCATAGCCCTTAACGAGGAAGCTTCATCCAATGAATTGATAAGCAGTGTAAAGTCGAGAGCATTATTTTTGGAGAAATGGCAATGAGAGAGAATAAAGCAAATGAACCATAGCGAGTTTTTCAATAAAGTCGTGGGCGTTTGCCGTTTTGCAAACTTCAATAATTTGCTGATCAGTTAGGCTCGGATTCCCCAAGCGAATATTTTCGTTAATTGAACCATTGAACAACAAAGGTTCCTGCAAGAATAAATAATCACGGGTGCATTGCCCAACAAAAAATATAATACTGTATCGAATCACTTCAAAGATCAGTACTTCCTCGCTCTAATTCTAAACAAAAATCACCTGCTGCACAACACTAACAATAGTCCTCAGCCAATCGATATTGAATTTTTTAACATCGACACCATCAACGCTTATTTCACCAGATATACTTTCATATAAGCGAGTTATAAGGCCAATCTGTAAGGTTAATTATGACCTTCAAATTCATTTAGGTCAATTACTTTGACTCAAACATTAAAGAAGTGTTAAAAGAATGAAGGAGAGCGTAACATGCCGATGTGCTCTTCCCACATCCACTATGACCGACCAACGCAACCGTTTCACCGGGAAGTACTCGCCACGAGAGACCGTTAAGAATTGATATCTTAGGTCGTGTTGGATATGCAAAATGAACATCTTTGAATTCAACATCTCCCAGCACATTCGACAGCTTCACGCCATCTGCTGACGTACCATCAATTGGGCTGATCTACAATTATCATTCAGTACCGAATACACGAGAGGATGTCCATCAGAGTAAACACCTGAACTGTTCCATCAATTTTTCATTGCCAACTGACTATGAGTACCACACTTCATTGAAAGAAATATTTGAAACACGGGCAATCAAGAGTTGATCATTCGTTCAGAAATAATAGC
Organism: Anisakis pegreffii; assembly: GCA_035041965.1. Classification (NCBI taxonomy): domain Eukaryota; kingdom Metazoa; phylum Nematoda; class Chromadorea; order Rhabditida; family Anisakidae; genus Anisakis; species Anisakis pegreffii. The sequence goes on along the minus strand of JAPYMA010000612.1, from coordinate 31,166 downwards.
AGTAATTCATACTCTGTCAATGGTTCGATAAATGACAGCTGCGGCAACTCGAGCGTTCATCATAGCCATTAAATGTGGACTAAGCACTCCCAAATAGTAAGATCCAAATTGAATTGAATTTGCGACAATGAAAACTGAACCGGGGTCGAGAACGATGTGAATTTTGTACAGATAAGCACCATAGCTAGAAAGATTCTCACTGATTCGTGCTATGAACGTTTTAAGAAACTATACTAACAGAATATGTGCTAGCAAGTTTACCAAAGTACACAAAAAAAAGAAGTTCACATCCAATCGAACATCGTTATTATTTCATATTTTTTGTCCTGAGAAGCACCTTACTAAATCCAGCACATTAAATACTACTTATGCTGCTCGCAAATAAATTTCTTGAGTATGTGAATAAATACGAGGAAAATGCTAGGAAAGGAAGAATCAAGTAGAATAATACTAATAAACAAGTGAACGATAATAAAGAAACGCCAATGCTTACTAAAATCCAGCAGCAAAAAAGATGTACATAGCAACGAAGAAAAGGCCATCGAATAAACCGGCAAAAGCGTATATTTTTAGAGCATATTTACGACCTCGGGATAACGCTTTTGCATAACGTTCAATGACCGTTTCTTGACCATTACATGCAGCTATTGTTTTCACATTCATTATTGACTCTTCCACTATTGCACCCGCATGCCCAGCAGCTTCCATTTGTTGGACGGATGCTCGATCGACCAACTGAATGGCAATCAAACCGACATTTATTCAGGAATCAAAAAAAATTGCAAATTCCGAGTGGATGAGGAATGAAAATTCATTGAATGAAGAATTACAAAGAGAAAAATGGAATGATTTCACTGAAAATAATTATAAAATTCGACAGAGTCTACTGAACGCAACACCACGAGTATGCAGCGGGCATCAAAGATGTGTGCAAAGTGCAAGTCTAAGACGTACTCGAGCCATTGAAGACATCAATGCTGCAGATACAGGTCCCATCCCAATCAGAACGACAGTGATCCTCCACTCATAGATTAAGCCAATCACAATACATGTTATGAACATTATCACACCACGCAATATTAATCCAATCTTATCGCCAATTCCGTCCTTGATCTTGTCGATATTTCTGCAATAAATGAGCGCAAAATGTGCATTTCATAGATCATGAAATCAGTAATTCTCAAATTATCATCAATTCATTCAACATTGAACATAACTTATTCGTTTGATTACTGCTAAAGGGACTCAATTAGGAATCATGAACAGTTCACATGATTCCGTCGAGTGAATGATGTGCCGATAGGCCAAAGTATCCGTTGAATCGGACAACATTTAAGCAAACCTTCCCCAATGTTCTTCCATCTACTAGAAATTATTTAAAGATGGATGAACGATTAGTGTGACTGCCTGCAGTTTGTTTTTTTTTCATTCGCTTACTCATTGAGTCGGGAAGTAATTGTGCCAGACTTTTGTGAATCGAACCATTGAGCGTTTTGACGCATTAACGATTTCACGTATTCGCTACGAATATTACAAGCGATATTCAGAGATGCGTATTTGAAGCATAGATACTGCAATTATTCAATTTTGTGTTTGAAACCTGAGTAGTTGGAAATGTTCAAATTGCATTCAGTTCCGTATGAGCAACACCGTATCGAACAATTTCGACAATGGCAAATTTTAAGATGCTTATGAAATGCATTATAAAATGCAAAAAAGTCGGCATAACTTCAATTACTAGTGATGTTTCTGTTCCACAAATTTGGCAAATTATTATATTCTATTCTATTCACCTCTTCAATTTCCTTGTTCCGTTCTATTCTTAATTTTTGTTTTTTGAAAGCTGATCTGTTTCGCTCCCGCACGTGAAAATTTCAGAACTGTTCTGTTTTGTCACGTTGTATGTTTTAAACTGTTCTGTTCTATCATGCTTCTGTTTCCTCAATATAGTGGAAAAATTTCAAAAATTATTTAACGTTTATATTCATAACACGTTGCCTATGTATACATGAGAGTTCGTGGCACTATCACATGAGCATGATAAGAGAAAAACCAGTGCCAAATAATTTGCGAAAATTTGCGTAAAATGAATAAATATCGTATACGTTCACTGCTCTCGTTAACGAAATAAAAGCCCACAGTGTCTCCTCGCATCGCGATATCGCTCTCGTTCGTAAAACTAATTTATCTAACAGTTCTTCACAAAAAATCCCCATTGCTTGTGCAATCAGCATTAACAGCGTCTTTCTTACGCCGTTTCACCCAATTTAACAGCAATAATTCATCGTCAAAACCTAGTTGTGAGAAGTTTGAGTGATCGACTCCATAAGTCGCTTGGGATCGTCAACAGATGAATTTGATACAGCGATTCAAATTGATTTCGATAGAGGAGCGTTGGTAAAAAAATTTGTGCACAAGGTAATGCTGATCTAGAATGAACTGATTAGTTCAAGCCGACTCAATTCTTCCAGGCATAAACTTTTGTTGTTGGCGTTAAATGTAAATCGTTTCTGTTCCTGGAGTTTAGAGTATGATCAACAACTGAGCAAGATCCGCTTATAATAATAAAAATACTAATGATAATAGTGATGGTAGTAACAGCAATAATAATGACAATAATAATAATAATAATAATAATAATAATAATAACGATAATAATAATAACGATAATAATAAAAAATTTTAAAAAATTAATAATAAATAGTAATAAATAATAATATTGCAATAATAAAAATTAATAATAAACAGAAATAAATAATGATATTGCAATAATAGCGTTGGTAAAAAATTTGTAATAATAATTAAGTAATCGTAATAATAATAACAGTAATAAAAATGATGCCACAGCGGTAACACAACTCATAATCATTCTAATACTTCATGGAGAACAGTTTGAGGAACAGTTAAAGTCTGTTCTGTTCTGTTCCACCTTGTGGACTGCTCTGTTCTGTTGCTTGAAACCGAACGGGAATAGAACAGTTTGACTGGAACAGAAACATCACTAGGACGAGGTACGAAATGGAAAATGCACTCTTGAATACCTGTATAACGGTAGTTATGACCATCACCACACCAAGAGCTGCATACATGTACACATTGAAAAAAGCTTCATTCCAAAACGTCTCGTTGTTTTTGAACTGCAAATTCACAGAAGATTCGATGAAAGTGATGATTACTCAGAAGTTCACTTCATTTTTTTGATAGCATTCAGCAAAAACATGATTAAAACTTGATGATAAGTGAAAATTGACGAATGCTTATATTGAGTCGTCACACAAAATTGCGTTCATTTCCTTACGACTCATGTTGTGTTATTGTTGATCTAGCGAGCATTTCGGGTGTAAGCGTCGTATCTTTTAAAATGTGCTCTCATGAAAATTATTGGCAACAATAATATAGCATTGCTTATGCTCAAATATTGACCTGTTTAGTTTTCAGTAAAGTATTGGTAAGACGACCGCCAATCAACACGACCAACGGTTGTCCAATACCGCATAAAACGGCCAGAATTATCGAAACGGTGATAAGAATTTTATCGGAAAACGATGCAAAGCGGAACTGAAATCAAAGAACAATCATTCGAAAATCTTGAGACTTGGAAATGTGCCTGCCTACTAGAGCAATCAAAATATTCTTCAAACACCCATGTAATGCTTTTGTACGAGCAGCAAAGGTTTCTTCTTGGTGATTTTAATGAATAGAAGACAGTTTTGACATTATCAGTTAGGCTTCATCATCCGTTTATGTTAATTGATCTCCTCTAGTTACGTCCAGGAAACAAGTTGCATGCAATGCAGTTCAACCCAACAAACGTTTGCTATCAATCCGTTGCGGTAATGAAAACGACTCACCAACTTCAAAAATGATATTGGCGGTGCTTCGAGTTTTTGCTCTGCGAAGTCTCCTCTGAAATTGCAATTCTTGAACTGTCTCCAACTCTTAACAACCACAGTGTCTTGAAGAGGAAAGAAGCGAGTGAATACAACGCATCAACTATACTAAACCATCGCGCTTGATAATTTATTTGTGAGTTTATTCAGCTCTGATCAGCTCTTTTTGAGTGTTTTTATAAATAAATTTCGAAACGACAGTTTATAGGAGAGAAATTGCGCAAGCAGTTATACTCACAACGCTTCCTTTGAGGGTTTCGTTTTTGCACGTTTGAAAACTTTAACCTCACATCAGAAAGAAATTCAAATATTTAAAACAATTTGACTGACAGTGAAGCTCTTTCGAGATTTTTTTTTCATGCAAAAATTATCGTATCACGCTCGCTGCTGCATCGGCAAACAAACCTGCACAATAGAGTACTTATCAACTTATCAAAAGCACTTTGCTCATATTCTTGACTGACGTCTCTCTCGTCAGAAGCATTTTCATTGTAGTTGTTCACATCACTCATTGTAGTCTCTATCTGAAAAATTATTCAAATGACCATGATGAAATGGCTGAAATTTGCTGCTATTATGTGCAATAAAATCGAATTAATTTCTCTCAAAAAGCATATTGAATCAAAGCATCGTACGACGCATTGTTATTGAAACAACTGCACCAGCCAATAAACAGCCTATAATATAATGGCATATAAGAAGTTAACGTTATTTGTAGCAAACGAGTCTCGAAAAAAGAAAAGATGAAGAAATGCGAGCAATATCACGTGAGGCAATTTTTGCGTGAAAGGTAGGGAATAAGTTTGAAATGCTCGAAATGAATATGAACGTTTTCATGTGAACTCAACGATAACGAAACCCTTTTCACTTTTGCTTATTGTTAGATAACGGTTACGCTTTTGTTCACGTGAGTAGCGTTCAACTGATAAAAACTGTTATTTCCGTCATGAAATATAAAGAATTGATCAAATAGTTAGAAACTGTGACTAATTCAATATTCAGTGTTCATTTTGTACCTCAACGATGCTTATCTGAACTTGTGACTCGTTGTGACGTTTCAGTGTGGTAACTATTGGTATTTCTGTTCCACTCGAACTATTGTATTATTGTTCTGTTTCCAGTAATCAAACAGAACAGTCTCAGAGAGGATGCGCAGAACAAAACAGTTTGAATTTTTAGAGTGCGAGAACAGATATCAAAAAGAAGAGTGGAAAACAGAACAGAACAGTACAATTTAAACGATAAAGCAGAATAAAATAAAATATGAACGTGGAGAACGCAAAAGAACAGCTGAACAGAACGGAAAAATCTGTCAAAAGTGTGGAACAAAAACGTCGTTAGTGGTGATGACAATTCTGTTCAAATGTGACACGTTCATGAATAAAGTATGAACTGCTTCCTACTTGATGGCTGCATTTTGGGTTTGACTGTCTCATCGAAACTGCAAATCACCGATTGGATTGTTATTCAGTCAAGAACTCGGTCAAAAAGCCCGATCAGACACCACATCGTCATTTCGATTTCAATTTTTGTCCCATAGGATGCTTTTACCAAGAGCTAACTCATGCTATCGTTAACTACTGTATCTGATATGTTTGCCAATGATCCAAAATGTTTCCCAAATACAATCTAGTAATCGTAGGAAATGCAAGTCTAGCTGAATATTAGCCTCCACTTGTTGGCTGTTTCGTCTTTGCCTGTAGTAAGCAAAATTATCCCTTGTTGATGGATAACAATCAGTTATTTGCTCCAGTGACCTAGTTACTAGCACGTAGGAAATAAATCTCAAATGCTGGAAATTAGCATGAGAAAAGGTAACCGGGTGAATACATTAAAACTTGGTGAAACAGAGATAACACATTGAAAGTTCCACATTAAATCATGGGTCTACAAGAATGAAATGTGAATTATGAGTAAGGACCGAATTATGAAATTGTATTAGAGACGGAGGGGGAGCAGCGATTGTCGAGATCAATTCTTGCTGAAACCGGTTGGTTAATTTATTCGATCATACAGATTGGGATTACTTTAAGCATTACGAAAAACTGCATCAGCGTTGTATATGCACAAATAATCCCTTGAAAGGTTTTAAAAATCGAGTTGGAATAGCGCTGGGTATGAATGCATGAAAAACGACAGCATAAGGCACAGAAATTAAAGTAAGTAAATGCATTCGCGATGCAAAAAATATGAACTGTTTGGGAAGCAATCTAGGTTCAAACGCAAATTTCATTTATTGCATAGCTGCGATCAACATACTCAAAATGCTGCGTCAAGTGATTTCTATGCCAGCAGTCTCCATTCTCCTTTATTTCACATTCGAACCGATCGCCTTACAGATAGAATCAAAAAATTGAAATTTCTGATCATCAAGAGAACTAGAATAAGCGAGTGTCCAAGAGTATGATGAGCAACGACCTAAGTTAAACAGAGGATGTGATATTATTACAGTTCACGGTTAATTGACGTGCGTATTTATATATAATAAAACGTGAGTTGGTGTCATCTTCAGTGATGCTTTTGTTCGTTTTGTGTACTTTAAGAGGAGCATTTCAACCGCTCAATGTGTTATTGAAAACGAGTGATGTAGTCAATCCTTTATTCCGTTATTGGTACTTCCCTGCTCAACTTTCGAAGTTGCATTAGCTGCTTTTTGGTGGCGTTCTCAAATTGCAGAGAGAGATTTGTGTGAAAAGCAGAAAGATTCAGGGATGAAACGTATGCATTCTTTGCCTCCGTGTGTTTACTCATGACTGTGGAACGTTACTGTTGAGAACGATTTGGTACCGTTAGCTGTCAGCTTTTCATCACACTGCCTTAACTTGCTAACGAAGCTTTTTCCACTAGTTGTGCCAACATCTAGTTGCGATCACTGAATGGAAAATGTTCAGGCAAGTGCACAACAACGTCAAGTTTCATTACACTTATAGTTCATTTGGATATCAATCCTTGAATAACTACATTCGTTCATATGCAAGTTGGCATGTGACACTGGAACCAAACATATTTCGGGTAATCGTTTACGCATTAAAATGGAAATCAAAGATTTTCAATGCTTCATACAAATTAATAGCATTTTAACAATGACAACATGAAAGTAATTTGTTCAATTAATCATAACACAATCGTAACGCAATGCTGATTGAATATCTCATGTTCAACCTTTTCAATTTTATCTAGATTAATATCGACATTCGATGAAAACTACTGTTTTGCTCTGGTTTTTTTTTCACTTACACGTGCGAAATTTTTCTTACGGTTGGTTTCTAGAGAACGGAAAAAGAAATATAAGTAAGAATTCAGATTGATGTTGGACAAAATTAGGTAGAAATGATTACTCAGTTGACTACAGCGAAACATGAAAATCAAGCGAAACTATAAATTCTCATTGGTTTATCCATTGACTTCGAATTTTACTATGAGCGGAATCAATCGCTGAAATGCAGAAAACAAGGTCATGTGAAAAGAATTTATTGAGTTCCAAAATTGCAATTATAGTTCTAAAAACTATACGAAGCAACGATTACTTTTTCAAATGATTTTTCCTTTGCATAGGTTCGATGAATAGTGAGATAGTTTTAACGGGTTTCTTTTAAGAATATTTCAGTTATTTCCTCCGTGCATTTCAAAACATACAGTATCTCCAATACGCTAACTCTCGAACTATATGAGCATCGTTTTCTTCTCCTTTGAAGTTCACTCAATGAAATTCCAATGAAAAAATTTTTAGGTTACATTACATGTAACTCGTTTCATACGGAACAAATTTCGTCACAACATTATGAACATAAATATTGTACCGAAGCCGTTTAGTCGATTGAATGAGATAGATGAAAACATTAAAAATTATCATGTGTGAATAATGTCGTTTCTAAGACTATAATCTTTCGATGATCATTCCAGCTGCGCCCCCTCCTCCGTTGCAAATTGCCGCTAAGCCTTTCTGGCCAGGCCTTAGTACATTCAGCAGATGAACGATAAGTCGGGCACCGGACATGCTGCAAAGCAAGCAATCATGTTCATTGTTGAAAATTAAGTTTCCCATACGCGACTGAAAGTCAATGAGAATGAATATTCAACGATTAAACAGATGTTTCAGTGGAAATAACATGGACATTTTAAGAATATGTCGGTATGTAAAGCAACTAACCCAATTGGATGTGCAAAGGAGATTGATCCACCATGAGCGTTGATCTTATCGGGATCTAATTCGAAATGTCTTATGGTCAGAAGGGGTATAATTGCGAATTGATCATGAATTTCAAAGAGATCGATATCGTTTATGCTCAATCCAGCCATCTCAAGAACCTTTAATAGTCATTCTCTGTTATTTTTCAAGAAACCAGGGACTCGAGAAGAAATGCAATGCAGCACCGGGGAAATTGGAGACAACTTCATTAAAATCATGCATTGCATGCTACAAGTCTTCGAGAACGACACACAGTGTGGATAACGAGTAATAACCATCCAGCAAAACATGCTATCAGTAGCAAACTATTGGAGCATTTTCACAATTCTCTGCTGCACAAACCTGAGGGTATTACAACCTAATAAACAGCGAGCATAACACCTATCAGGTGTATGTAAATCTGCACGGATTCAATCACAGTGCTTTCTGTAATAAAAAATCTACAAAAAACCCCAGTCCGACACACCCTAGGAATGACCAGAGCTGGTGCAACAGCAAATTCGTCAGGATCTGTGGCAGCATCAGCAACTGATAAGATTCGAGCTATGGACGGAATGTGATGCTCTTCAGCCGCTTTTACCCTTGCCATGATAACTGCAGCTGCTCCATCACCCATCGCAGCCATATTACCCATTGTAATTGTGCCATCTAGAACGGACTGAGACATAGTCTAATAAATTTAACTTGTTTCGTTATTATCAACAAATAAAGCGCATTTCCGCCAAGTAATCAAGTCAAAAAAGCAATCAAACCAAGCATAATGGTCATAAAACAAATGAAAATCAATAGAAAGACAAAAGTGATGGCGAAATTACCTTCACTAAATGCTGATTTGAGCATTGGTACTTCATGAGTATTAATTCTGTCAAGTTGTTCGTCTTTGTCAAAAATTATCGTCTGTTCATTCTGTTCTACTTCGATCGGAACAATCTCATTAGCCATTATACCGTCCTAAACTGTTAAATGAATATGGACTAAGACCAGAAGTAAACTTATTATAATATCAATTTAAGAAAGTGGATCAATAGGATTACAAAGATCTTCATTATGACGAAGCTTTGACGAAGAAAGTATTCAATAAAAACTAAAAAAATCCAACGATGAAATGAAGATAGAAATCGCCTTTGCGATCGCATATGAAACGATTTGAGTACTTGCATGACATGACACAACGGACCGATTAAGACATTGCTAAATTGGCTGCACATCTTTATTGGCATCAAAAAATGAACCATCAAAACTCACTCTCCACGCAGTAATCGCTCTATCATAATCGATAACCGCATAATCGTCCTGTTCCTCCCGTGTAATACCATATTTTTTGGCTACTTTATCAGCACAAGCTCCAATATGCATATTAGCATAAGGATCCATCAAAACATCTTGTTCAATGCCATCCTACATGATCAATTACTAAATGTCATCCGAAAGCTGCTATATTTCTTATATGTTTAAAAACCGGAAATTATTTCAAATGGCAAATGACCCCCAATATTCTACTGAAAGTCACTGTTTGACATATCTAACTTGTGAAATCACTACTTTCACATCCAAAGTCTCGGGCTTATCAAAAGCCGATTAACATTACGCGTTGATCTCGATGCCGAAAAAAATTTCATCCATCCCGTAAAACAAATTCATTCAACCGCATAAACGCTGGGAGTGAGAGATTTTACGATTTTCTTGAACTTTACTCCTGGCCATGCCGAAAGTTGAGTCAAGGAACAATTGCCATGAAGAAATGTTTACTTACAGCTATTTTAATGCCTCCATATGGAATATCCTCTCGCTTCAGAAAGAAAGGCACTCTACTCATGTTCTCCATACCAGCACCGATGGCGAACTGAAAAAGCACTGACTTACAATCATCTGTGAATGCTTAATTCATTCTTTGAAGTTTCGTTTAGTACTTTGCAAAATGTTTCGTTTGCAAAATAACGCCATATCAAAATCGTAAATTGTGCATAACACTTTTCGGAACTCCCCTCAAAATACTGCTTTCAAAAGCGATATGCTCAAATCAGTTAACTTCTATCTTGACAAATGAATGAGTATTGAACGATAGTTTCAGTTAAACAAATGAGACGACAGCTATACGACCATACGGTGAGGTGCACGAAATATTGTTTCAGCAGAGAAGAAAGAAGCATCGTACATCTTGGGCGCCTAACTGAAGATGCTCTGCGGCTAGCATGATCGCTTTCATTCCCGATGAACACATTTTGTTTATCCCAGTCGCAACTGATGAAACATCCAGTCCTGAACAATCAACTTATCGATGAGCTTAATTTGCAGTCGGAATACATTTATTTGCACGAATCTCATACAGATGGCATCGTCTTCTGTTCATCATTCAATCTCAACTGCGTTCCCTTCAATTCAATTGGGATATACAACTTTGAACTGAGAAAATCATATGTAACCATAAAGTTGTTCTACGATTGACTGAAAGGCAACGGACAAGCATGTTTACGGATGTTAAACAATTAAGCAACCGCCAATGAAGCGATTAAATAGCCAACAAAAAGTTGAAGCTGTAAACGTCCACACTCAACATCACCACTTTGTCGATGAGGGTCGCATTCTCACTGGAACACCGATGGTGTAACCAAATAGCTAGAAGTTCACTGAATGAATGCAACATTTCTAACCGGCACCAAGAATTGCTTGACGAGCTGGCGCTGGACCAGCATTAGATGGAATTGATACGCCAACAAATGCCTGAAATTTCCATGCCTACGGAAATTTTTCTGTACTTTCGAAATCTTCACTGGACACTGAAATTTTATTGCTAAAGTATACGAAACGCATAAAGGCCTACAAACATTCAATTGGTGTGAACAAACAACATGAAGTTAAACGAACAGACCTCTTGGATTATTGATGGTTTAATGCCAACTTTCTCAAGCGTTCCATAAATTGCTGCTGCACCCAGTCCGGTTACTGGTAGTTCGCTCAGCTTCGAGCGGAATGAACCTATCGGTGTTCGCAAACCACCACAAATCACCACATCCTGTATGAAAGCGGATGAACTTTCGATTGGGTTTTTGAGGATTGATTTAATAAACAAGTATCATGATACCATCGAAATGCGAATGTGAATGTCCGTTGGTTCGAAGCACTTCATATTTGAATATGAGCTAAGAATTTTGATAGCAAAAAAAATTGTTCCCTAAAAGAATACAGAATACGGTGTGCAGTCGTCGAATCGCACCTTGAACATTCCACAGCTTGCGGACATGGAGAAAGCTCTCGTTTGCAAACAACTCCAAACAACGAGCCTGGTAGTTGCCATTTCCGATCTGCAATTTAAGCGCTTTATTTTCCAGAACCAGTTGCATTTTGTTGCCAACGATCACTTTTCTATGAAAGAGGAAGACTTGCATTCAATCCGAATTGACGTATAGGTTGTACAGGAAACGGCTGAGGATAAAATAACGATGTCTCTTGTGATTATCGAAATAAATAAGTGATGCAAGAAAGATTTTGCTGCTGCGAGTAAGAATCAACTAAGAATGTGCATTTATATAAGCAGTAATATGTCAGTAAATAGTCGAATAATAAATGCCATAACAAACATTATCAACTGTATCAAGTTACAATCAAAACACGATATGGACAAATGTACTAGATTTCGCAGTTTGCTGCCATTACACAACTCGGTCGATTCAGTCATAAAGAATTTCGATGAGAATAATGTCTCCTGAATTCATTTTTGGATATGTTTCCCCATCCACATTGTATAGTGCGCTTATTATGCATTGCCGAAAAGGTTAGAACTTGTAAGGAAATCTTTCTTTTTCCCACAGAAGTAACCTTCAAGCAACTCTTACATTTGCTTTCCAGCAACTTTATTAACACTCCGGTTTCTCGAAAATAATAATTTTGAGCTGATACTGAAATTTATGAGTTTCTGTTGGATTTTTGTAAGATTCTGATGAGATGTTTATTGGAAGTGCTTCGTTTTTCTTCTCTTATTAGAATGAATATGAGAGTTATTAATATTGACAATTAGACTTATTAGATCTTCATTCTTCAAACATCCTTGCGATATCATCTTGTAGTTGTGCATTTGACTTAGACGTAATCAATTCACTCTTATTTTGGGTTCTTTTGAAACCATTTTGAAATTGTTTTACCGCAAACGGAAAGAAACGCGATAACAGAATTTATAATAAACGCGTTGAAGTCGGTAATAGTATGTACTGAGACATAAAATGTTGCTAACAAGAGACAGGCAAACGCTCCCGTAAACAGACTCAGTGAGGAATATCAGCTATTTAAATGATAGCATCGGAAACTCGGTTGCTGCTGTCTTCAAGCAATAACGTAAAACAAACGACACTGTTCGCTTGTTAAGCATTGAGGCATTCAGCATAACCAAAAGGTTTGATATACCTTGCTTAGCAACCAGCAAATACTATTTTAAGACTTGAACACATTTTCGATGAAAAAATGTTCATTCAAAAGGATCAATGACTAATACTCACTTATAATCCAAACGGTAAATTCACTACTGTTTGCTTATACGCATTCCAGTTATTGAAAATTTTCGGAAATGCTCTCATGCATAAGATGTGCACAGCTTATGCTGTTCGCTTGAAATAATGTCCGCACATTTAAGAGGTAAAGCAAATTTATAGATTAGTAGTATCGAATGACTAATTTCCAACTGAGAGCAACGGATATAATTCTAAAAAATTAACGAGAAATTCAGTAACATCCCCGGTCTCTGCATCTTATCAAAAGTGAAACAAATATCTTGGATGCAGAATTAAGATACAGCAATACTGCTATGGTCTATCATCGATAACCTCTCGCAATGCACCGCAAATAAGAGTGCGTTCGTCATCCTAATTTGAGATGACAGTTCAAAACAGTTACAATATACACGAATGCCGTCAACAATCAATCGTCGCACCATTACAAATGATGATTTCCAAGTAAATAAAACACTTTGCCGTATGGACAGCTCATTTTGTTTGTTCATTCGATCTCGAAACTATAGGAGATCAATCCATTCACGACAACACCGCACAATGAAAATCAATGAGCTTTCTCAGAAACCATTCATCGACATCGTACAATATTTTGCAATTTTTCTTTAATGTTTCTTAAATATGATTAAACAAGATGCATATGGAAGTGACAAAGACCTTTCAATGCTAGAATTCCGGCTGATAAATAATTTAAACTGCTCGTATGTCGAAACAGCTCTTGATATCTCACTTACGAAGAAAGTTCATGTGAACATAGTAAAAGAACCAAAAATAAAAAGAGCGGTACGACAGTTTTTGAAAATGGACTGATCACACTGAAAGGGAACCGGACAGGTCGAATAATGTCTGGCGGGACAAGACAAGACTCGAACTGGATGATCTTTCATAATCGTTAGTCATACAGTTAAAAAAACAAAGAGGAAAGGCTGTTCTTCAGGCAAAACAATCGTTAGTTTTGATGTGAAGTCTCTCCTAACATATTCTTGTAGCTCAAAAAACGGCAATCCTATCTGAAAAGATTGCAACTTTTTATATGGGCAGTGGCTATGAATGACAGTCGTGAAGATGAGAGACTGAAACGAATGATTAGCAAACATGCATATGATTTGCTCGATCTTTGTTCATGCATTCCCTCTGAGAAGACAACATTTATTACACAAGCTTAGCATAGAGACAGACTATCATGCGATGTGAACGTCTCCAGAACGAACATCAAAAAGCTGTTTGGACAAAGCACATCGATTAATCGCGCTCTGACCATTATTTAGAAAACCGCGCGAGACTTGTGACTTCCGGCAAACGCATCAATAAAAAAAAACTGGATGTGTGAATACTTTTGCGTGGATTGATTTTAACCGCATGAAAACGCTACATTCGACAATCACATTGTGCGCATTAAGATTTCAAGTTCGGTACTTCTTCTATATTTTATAAAGACAATACAAAACAGCTGTCCACAAAATTCAGTATTAAGTGCTTATGAACAACTATCGTTTTTTCATTTGTTTTGTATACGAGCGATTCATATCTGGCACCTACGACTGCTGCAACCTCAATTCAAGCAACAAAATAAATGTACAGCTCGGTCATATAAGTCATAGAAATGTAAAATTAAAAATTGATGCGATGTCAAAAGAGAATCATAATTCCATTGTAACTCGAAATTCAATAAATGAAAAAAACACATCATTGTCGTAGGCTTGAAGAAAGGCTGGCTCACACATTCCAAATGTCTCGCGTTTGATCAATCAAAGGTTCAAGCAGAACAACGGTGAACTGAAGCATACGAGCGTGAAGAGTGTCGTGAGTCATGCTATTCACGATAGAGGTGATATCATTCATAATTATTCTTATGAATAAGCTTCTCGTCGCACTAGCCAGATGTTATCTTAACATTTTATCTTCTTCAAAAATGAATTTTGTATTGTGAGTTACAGACACCACGTCAAATTATGAATACGCTTCTCCTCGTTCCATCCAGATGTTATCTTAACAATTTATCTCCTTCAAAAATGTATTGAAAATTTTGTATTGTGCAATGTAGACATCACGTCATTCGTCATCTTATCCGTTACGCTAAAATTGCTATAAAAGGGTATTGCTTGCCTTCGATTTTCTCTTTCGTTACTGATCAATCAATCATTCATTGGTTATTGCTTACTCTTCGAGTCAGTTAATTACTCAGTTTCGATTCGGTTGTTGTTTGCTGTAAATTTGGTGTGTGAAAATCAAAATAAATCTTACGTAACGGATGGTGGGCTTACGCAAAATACCACTAGACACGTAAGTTCAGACGTGGATTTTCTTAACACATTCACGCACTTCAGTTGAAATATTCATGACGACAACAGCGGAAAGAAACGAAAAATTTCAACTGCGGCACCATTTTATGACAACCACTCCACTGGAAAAGTGGCAGACGTTACCTCTTCGAAGGTAATGTTGGACGGCTAAGAATTCACAGCAGCATCCTATAAGAAACCGTTGATATCAAGTTCGAAAAGAATGATGCTTTGTGCGATCAAAATTCGATATTTTCAGTAAAACTTATTCGAAATTTCCAAGATTTTTTCTGATGTGTTCCCAAACTCGACATACTTTGTGTTGAGAACGTACTTTTTCTTGTATCAAATACTTGCACCGAATCTATGACTGCAATCGACCTCTACTTAATCTCAGTAAGTCGACAATATTTTTGAATCAATCCTATTTCAGTATTGCATTGCAATAATTTGTACAAATATCTAACTTATGAACAATGAAAACGAAGTAAAGCGGATGAGTTAGATTTGTGCAAGGTCGGATTACTGACAAACAGAGAGAAAACGATGGTATCAATGACACTTTTACTGCTATCATCAAGCACACTCCACATCAAACCTATCTTTTTTTCTGCTCTGAAATTCAACATTTTAAATTTGTTTGAACGCTGCGAAGGAATCCCTCGTCTTGGCCGGACAAGCGAAATGTTTGAATGAAATCGATTGCGCAGGAAATGTTGTTGCATGAAAGTGTTCGGCACAAGAGATTGCTCTATAGTGAGTGATACAATGTATGAGCGCTACTGCGCTGGTTGAGATAGCTTTAAGAAAATAGCTATATCTGTCCATAAGAGCAGAATTGCTCAGCAAAGTATGTTTTTCTAAATCTAGAGGTTCTGCTATGTTGTTGGGCGAACCTGAGAGCAGAGTTAGCTTGAAGGTGGTTGTATGATCACTGCCGTGTTATCATTTGAGCAAGTATGAATACCAAAATCAAACGATGATTGTTTAACAAAGCATTTATTATTAACTGAATACATCATCAATTAACTGAGAAGCGTTACACTTCAACAAACTAATGTAAGACAATAGAAATTGATTCATAACAAATGTACGCCTTCACCGAACAACATGATAGCTCATCTATATCGAATGTACTGTTTTTCTGCACTCTTAATCTTTCAATCGTAATTTTTATGTAAAAAAGTAATAAGCAACTGGAGGAGTTAAGAAAGGAACGGATTGGCTCAATGCAAACTGACAATAAGATGCACATTCAAATCATTATAAGATCAGTCCACTTGAGGCATAAATATCTGATTTCACCGGATACAGTGCTGTTCGATTAGTTCATCCATACGACTGATCATTTCTCTCGCTTTGAATTCTGTCTATAGTTCACTTATAATGACGGCACTGATCTAACTGAAGTGCCATTGCGATAACTGATTGTGTATTGATGTCCTGTTTGGAATATGAAAGTATGAATAATGACTTTGATTAAAACTGAAAATTCCACGAGTGACAATTGTGAAAAATAATCGTGAAGTCGGTGTTATGCAACAGCTGCAAAACATCTGATAGAGAAAGGGGCTGAACATGCAAAAATCTAGTCCATCGATAACAAAGAACACTTTCAGGATTCAAACATACAGAAATGTGAAAATATGTGAAAAAGTTTCCGAGATAAATGCATCAAAAATATTCGAAAATCACATTTCGTTGTTAAGGAGTTCGAGTAACGTTCGTACCTTTACATGCTATAGCGTATTTAAGTTTTCAGCTCAAATCAAATGCATAAAAAGAATCGTTGATTGTCAAAGGTTTCATTATTACTGTTTTGTTGTCAGCATAAGCAATTAAGGCCACTGATTCAGTCAAGCCATATGTGATACACATCGCCTAATTGGCGTCACCAACTCAAACTGCACAGATCGAAATGCCGATCAACTATTTTCAGGCAAAAAAATTTCCACGTGAACATGTTCTATCAATTAACTAAATGATCACAAAAAGTTCGTTCAAAGAACTTATCAATGTTATACACTCTTGTTTGCTTCTCTAATTAAATTGCGATTCTGACAAGTTGAGAGCATCTTACTGTGCATTGCTCAGGAGTAAGTGTACTTTTGATGGGAGACACCATTTAGAACTTATTTTACTGATTACTCTCCATTTCGTTCAGATATACTGTGGTCAAAGATATTAGAGTAGAGCAATATCTATTGAAAAATGAACTAGTTCAGATAAAAACTGACAAAAAATAGGAAGAGAAATCACCATGTGTTTGATCCGTGATTGTCTGCACTGTTCTTGAGAAGAAACGTTTTATTTTTGAAAGGATTCCATTCCTGAGAATATTCCTTTCGTGCTCAACAACTTGTTCCATGCACTAACTATGCAAGGAATAGAAGTGATGAGTTGCAATGAGAGAAAAGAGAAATCAGATAGCGCAATTAGTGAATCAGACAATAAGCGATCTCCACACCAGCATCCTACACCTGCTTTTGGGCATTTTAACCACACAGTCAAACATTACGCCAGAAACTTGTCAATTTGCTAAAACAGTTTCGCCTAAAATTTCTAACGTTTGCATTATTCCACGTTATCTTATTGTTGGCTTCGATTTTACGAGATTCATTCATATTCATTTTACCCCGCGATTATAATTTCACTCTTCTATCGATGTTTGGTGTGATTTTTTGATTTATTTAACTGATCATTGTTTGGCATTCTGTTCACAATCGACAGCAGTCGGTTGAAAATCTTTTGAAGATGATCATGATGTTTTATTCTGAACTGAGTTTCATGGCGGCTAATATCATAATATATATATTACATGGCAGTGGAGAACAAAATAATTGAAATTAAGTTTGTACATCAGTGAAAATCACTTGGGGTCTTCGCAATTCTCGAATGTATTCTCAAAGCATTTTCGTCATTACCTTCCACAAAATTCAGTGTAGACAACCTTTCAAGCACGGACGACCCAGTCTGAAATAAAAGGGTAATTGCACTATATCAGATCATATTACACTCACAAAAAGTAATTCAATGAAAATTTCGGCTCATTATGTAAACGTTATTATGATATGGCTAAAAGAAATATTTGATGAGTTCTAATTGCACGTAACGGTTTTGGTCAGCTGATAGGATTTATAACCTGATCATCGAAAAAGAATGCTTGACGTTGAGTAATGTGCCGTTGAAACTCATCGTGAGGTGACTGAATAGCTGAATGAGATCTATACGGTAGTCCTATGACATCTAGGCGATTCGATAGGGGTGGAAGTGCTTCGATTCGATTCATACGATTCAGACTGATTGTTTGGTCGATAGCCGAGTTAGCACGATTTGCTGAAAATATTTACCATACAGAACGTCATTCAACCTATCTATTACGTTCTAATCACATCTGCTGGCACCATAGTGAATACTTTATTAGACCAATGATGCCTAAGCTCTAGAGCCAAAAAAAATTTTCTTTGGTTTCCTCAGAAGAGAATCACGGCAACATTTGGTACCGGAACTTAGACTAGAAGATAGTATTTTTCGGATTCAGATCGCTACGGAACCGGGACGGAACAGAAGAAATTTCAGAGCTGGGAACAGGAGCCGAAATTTTCGGAGATGCAGAGCCGAAGCTGGAGCTGGAATTTCAATAACGGCTTAAAAATGCAAAACTGAAGCTGGAGCCGAAATTACCAAAATGTGAAGCTGGAACCAGAGTCGGAAACCGAAAAATGCGGAGTTGAAGCCGGAACTGAAAAAAATGAAAAGAAGGAGCCGGAGCTGGGTCAGTTGCTAATGATCCAAGTATGAGTTGTTTCTGTTAATTGGATACTAGCATGCGATACGACGAGAAGTTTAACAAAGCACAAAAATTGGATCACTGATAGTGAACAGAAATACAAAACGTACATCGAGAAGCCGGAGATCTGTCAAAATGCGATCTTTGACGACATGGAGTTGAACTTTTCGGACGTATACAATAGCCGTGTTTATTTTTCGTTTCCCAGTAATCGTTATCATCGTATATAGTTGGTCGATCTGGTATCAAATAGGATGCGTGGAATATTGGTGAACGAGAAATCTGAAAACGAGTATCTGTGTTTGAATGAAAGCATTTTCGATAACATTGTATATTCGATTATTGGCTCAAAAAGCATACCTGTATTGGCGGTTTAGCAGCGATGTTATTTTTGTGCATATAAGAGACTAAATGCCATGGTACACTATGTAGTGCACGCTCTGCGATACGGCGTTTGTTACGCGCTGCACATTCGGTGCTCTCAAGAACAGAGTTCAACTCCAGAAACTGAAACTGATGAGTGCTTGAATTATGCCTTGAAACAAGATCGTACAAAAACATTGATCTAATCATGTTTTGTACTAATCAATTGCTTACTGTTTCACAAACTCACGTAAATTTGAATGTTTCATTTTGGTTGCATCTAATATTCCAATTAGAATCGTCTCTGTATCAAATGATAAATGTCTTGAGGTGGCAAAGAAAATAAGATACAGATGATCATTAATCATACTAAAGCAAAGCGCGGATTGTTGAAAGGGAGTGATCGATATGGCGTAAATACGACCGACATTCGGAACACTTTCAAAAATTTGGAACTTGAAAAGGCGATAGAACCTCAACAATCTCTCTTTCTGGTCTATTCCTGGATTCGTGATGATGTTTGCCTGCGAGTCGATAGAAGTCGTCGAAATTGCCATCGCCCAGCCCGATAAATATTACTGATAATGGAGCTTTTGATGCATGAAGGAGAGCTTTGAGTACTTCTTTAAGATCTTCCATTGGTCCGCTTTGAGTGAATATTGCTAACACGTAATAATGTAAGCCTTTTGCACCCGAATTTATTGCCATTCTTCAACACTCATAATTTCTTTCTTGCATTGAAATAAAATCATCAGAATGCATTGGAATCATCAAAAAATCACAAAATAAACCAGTATTGCAGAGCATTAATCAATACTAAATCTTGTTTGTTACATCCAATTGTGCATCTTTACTTCAATTTTAAATTGGATTGCTCTTTGGGCTCTACAGTCATTCATTATCAGTTAATTCTGAGTGAACGGAAAGTTTCAGCTGATGCGAGATCATTTGAATCAATTGAACAAAATCATCCACACCTACTTGGAAACGTAATGAATTATATGATAGAATGTAGCCTTCTCAATAGGCATAACAATGCGATTAGCCTTTCTGTACGCGTCCAGTACACCGTCAATACCCCGACAACATGGATCCGTATCGAAATTCTGCGATTGTTTTAAATTAAGGCCCATAAGTATCTAGCATCAGTGAGGTTATGGTCATCTTTGACTCTCAAGCTTGTCTTTCAATTTTCTGTTTTTCGATGATAAATCTATGAATTTTTCGATTCACAGTTTCTTGTGATTAATTCGTTCAAAATTTATCGCAAAAATAGCATGAAATGGTTTGAAATTTTGAGCATCGCCTCGTGAAAATTTTGTTGAAACTCACTAAGCAGAACTCCTGCGATTCATAGAAAGCCGGCGGTATCTTTGCTCCAAAGCCTAGTGCTGGGAATAGTTTGTTTCTAAAAATAACCATTCTCATTCGAATAAGAAGGAACAATGTCATGGAAATGAATTTGATACAGAATTTATTCGAATTTGAAACTATCGAAGTAAAATGAAAAAGTCTAATTCATTATGAAAGCACAAAACGGTATAGCAGCGAATGTATAATAGCGCTAATGAATTCATATGCTGGCACTCACGGACTGTAATCGCGAATAATTTCGCCAATCGCTCTCAGCGCCATCTGAAAATCTGCGTCGACATGCGATTGCGCTTCTTCTGTCAGTGATTTTTTAATCGAGAAGTCATATGCAATGGCAAAATGCAACTGTGTACTGCAAATAGCATTCATTCACCAGCGATCAACATGAAACATTCATTTCTCCTAAATTTACATCAAAAAGCACACTTTTCTTCCACTCCCACGTTTACAGTCTCTAAAGATGCATCCCACAAATTTCGATGCATAAAATAACTATCCAGCACCTGAAGCTAAACGAATGCATAGTTAAAGCGAATGAGACAGTTAGCTCTGTTCAATGGATGATAAAAAGTTAAAGATCCACTGAAACAACAAATGATAATGATGATCAGCATTCATTTCAAGGGATGATAAAAAAGCAACACTGCGATCAATAGAAACCGAAAATTATTGCAGATATACAGCAAATGTGCTCGTAAAATAACTCCACGCTGAAGAAAATTATTGAAACCAACCCGCTGGTGATATAATCTAGGAATGAATAAAACGAAACATCTGTGAATTTAATTAGCTCGAATTTTCCGCTGTTCAGGTAGCCCTTTTTGGTTAGTTTTTTGTGATTAATTACGTTGTAGATATTCTCCGGGCCTGGTCCATATTTCATTTTTGCATAACTCGTTAAGAACGAGCCAATGAAACCAGTTTTGCCAACCTCATCTCGATACATAACACTCACTTCTAACAGCCTGAATATTTCATTTTTTTGTTTATGAACGATTCAATATCATTATTGAATAATTTCAATATAAAAACTGTTAACCAGAACACCTGTTTCTGTTATCGGCTATCTGCTTCATTTGTAAGTTGAATACATTCCAGGATGGGCGCGAATGGTTTTTAATGTATTCACTCTGATACAATAACGTACGCTCATCATTGTTTTCCACTCGATGGATCTGAGGTATTCAATTCTTTAAATCTTACTTCTCATAGAGCTATTGAAGGCTGACACATTATCTTCTGTTGTGATCAAAACAAGCTCAGATGATCGTCACTTATGTCATTTTGACATTCACTGAGCATGATCGCACGCAATGAATGAGTCAATACCGTCTAAACGTGCAACTGCCTTGAATTTCTGACTAGTCGTTTCACTGAAGAAGTTTCATATGATCCTCAATTTTATATATGTATTACTTTTTAGGTGTTCATCAACAACCATTTTCAATGATCTTATTTCAATTCATGCTAAACAAAATCAATCTCTTACCAGAAAATAAACTTCAGTTTCATCAAAGAATTTTCCTCGTCGTTCAAGATTACGACCCACAAATTGCAAAATCACCGGTTCAGCCTTTGATGCCAAATGTCCTGTGATAATGAGTGTTCCTCTATATTCAGCCGATTGCATAGAAAAGGCTTGTGCGCTCAATGCTGACGCAATTGTCGCTTTAGGGCTGAAGCATTGATGTTTCAGTTCAGTAAGAAAAAATTCATTCAGAACAATTTAGTTAATTAGCCCTCAGTGGTAATTTTCTGAACCGTATTCGCATCCTATGCATTCTAAAATTCGTTGCTGTCTATTAACTGGCTTCGATGGCTAACTTTAATGAAAGTTTCTTATCAAACACACAAATGAAATCCCCCACCACTATATCACGCTAATTCTTCGGAATCGTCGCGTATGAACGGCGGTTGTTTTCCATTTCAATAATAGTTCTTGCACCAGCGATAGAAAACTGATAAAATCGAAACCATATTCATAAGGAAAAAGCATTTCTGAATTTTTTTTCCGATGCACATACTTAAGTTACTCAACACGCTGACAAGAAAGAAAGTGGACTTGAAAAATAGCACTTGCTATCTAAAAGATATCGTCAATTCAAACAACGATTCACTGAAGTTAGTTACCTGATCACTTTACATAGTTGTGCTCCAAACGCTCCAATCAACTCATCGAGTTTGAATATTGCGCTGCCAACAATGTTTCCAGAGGTAATCGAACTTGATGATCGGCTCGAAAAGTTGCGTCTAAAATTTATCGAATCTTAATTTCATGTATTTCAGTCGAATCGCTGCATTTCTTGTTGAGAACAGAACGGTTCGTGAAGAGAAACGATGTCTTCCTCTCATTTTCTGACGAACAATTTGCGACATTTTGTGGGAATAAGGTCACTCTACTTGTGACCACAGATAAAAAGATGGCGTGACGTTGAATGAGAGTAGTAATATTACATTTCAATTTTGATCAACTGCGTTCGTTCGAAAACATAGTCAACAGCGAACAGTGTCACAAATTCGGCGTGTCCTCCGTAAGCAATTTGTGGCTCACTTGCTGAATACTGTAAAAAATATTAAGGTAATTGTGTTGAAAAAGACATCTGTGCAAATAAGTCAATTTAAGATAACATGTTTCTAAACCAAAATTCATCAAAACTTCAATACCAATTTCCAATCCACCATTGTTACATTGAAATTAGCCATAACAACTCACCAATTTCCACTTCTTTTCATCCTCATCATCGTTCTCGTACAGTATACAGATGAGGTTTTCATTTTCAATCGAGAATTCCGGAATCAAATTCCTAAAAATGCGTTTCTTTCCAACAGTGATTTATCCATTCAACTCAATTTCATAGCAAATCGAATTCTGCCAACAAGGGAACGGTTAAAAGATAATTTCAGTTCCAGAAAAGTGTTTAAACCAAGTTTTCAATACTTGAAGTGGATCATGAGCGATTTTCTTAGATCGACAAGCAATGACTAGGTACTATGTGGCTCAAGATTTGTCATTGTTTCGTAATTGGTTGATTCAACGAATATATCAATGGGCGTAACAGTAGGAATAAAACAGGGAAAAGCTACAATTTTTGGTGGTCGCTGAAAGAGCGACAGTGAATATTCTAAAGTGACAGAACACTACCTTATTTCAACACTTAATTCAATGTGATCCGTATAATAGCGTTGATGACGTCTGTCATGCACAACCGAATCGCTTGCTGAACGATTACGCCTAAAAGATTTATTTCATTATTTGTGTGTTTCGAATTCATTGCCAACGTCTTTGCAAGTAGAGTATCCTCAATCTTTCTTTATTCCTCATGTTTGGTTCGTTGTCCGTTTAAATGATGCCCAATGAGCAATTCTTGCCAATCATTAATTTATCCTCAGCATACACTCACTATGACAACGACAATTATTGCTCAGGGACTCCGAACGTCTCGTTTTTTTTTTCGTCTTATATTCCAAATAAACTAGCACCAAATACTACTCCACTGGTTTTACATTCATTTTATATGACAGTATATTGATTCGTGCTGATCACAATTTATTTCTCAAGTGATAATTGATGAACATGCAATAAGATTAGAGAAATGTTTTAGAAGTATACATAAAGGCACACCGATCATTACGATCACGGCTTAGATTCATCATTGGTACTGCGATCGGAGGGATAATTATAAGGTGAATTTTAATTGAACAGAGACAACGTTGCTGACAGATGTTAGAAACATATATTTTCAGAAGATGCTTAAACGAGTGAATGTGCAGGATTATTCATAATGTAATAGTAGGTGGATGATGCTAGGATGCATCTTCACTCTATCATGCTCTTTCCGCCATTGAGCGTCGTTAGAGCATATATACTTCTATTCCACTCTTGAAGTTATTGCATGATAATTTGCCATAACTTCTCCATCGATAGAGCCTCGAAAGATAAAAGGAGTTTGCATCGCTGATCATTCGCGAAAAAGTTGTTGTTGACACCGTTTAACCATGTTAGATTTACGTTATCTCAATATAAGAAATCGCTATTCAGTTGAATAGTTATTTGTCATATAGAATACACGTATCATTATCAACAATGGATTAATTAATACAACAGAATACACTTATCATTATCAACAATGGATCAATAAATACGAAAAAGTTCAAGATAGACTTTCAAATTTACAAGAGAACTGTGCTTGTGATGGAAAAAATAGATCAGACATATCATTTATGTATTATCCATACATTTCTCACTATCTGAACGTCTTCACGATCTTGTGATTACGAACCTTTTGAAGCAGAACATGACTGTTCATAACTGTAAATGAAGAGAATGATTCCTTACTTATAGTTAGTCAATTTCCCAACATAAGGCATTTAAACCTGTTTAGTGATTCCTTCAAACATTCTCGCATCGTTTCAGTAACTCAGAGACGGCGAGATATATATCGTACCAAATAAACTGAATAAAGTTCGTTCATCCAAGGATTATTATCGAAACTGAGTCCTCTTTTTTCTTTATGCCTTTCAACAACGACATCGGAATTCATCAAAGATTTTTGATCAGCGCGGAATCGAACTCATGCCCTCTGAGCAAATCAGATCCTCAGAGCCCAGCGTCACAACAGTACACCATCGGCCCGCTGCACAACCATATCATTCTTAGTTACGTATTACCTTCTTTCAATTTACATATTTAATTCACATCATTTTAGTTTTGTATGCCGGCTTTTCGCAATAAGGATTATCTATCAATTTTATGAAGGCGCTCAGGGTTTCAGAAGTTTTTTATACCGCAGAAAATTTAATTAGTCTTATTTACTTGTATGAACAGACCATTCTTTAAGATAAGATGCTTTCGTTTCATCGTTGTTCTTTTTTCATTTTGGACAAAGAAAATCTTTCAAAACTAAGAAATATTCGCAAGGCAAATAAGATGACAGTGAACAAATGGATTAAAAATGTCAAAAACAAAACTGATGAACTCTATAACGCAGCGTCGAGAATCATAAATAAATTGATGAAAGGTGCTCAAGAAAGTATAATAGCATCTTGAATAGAGTGCGATTTAATGGAATCGTCTAGTACTCGAGAGTGGAATTTGTTTTGCTTTTACGATGACAAACAATATGGAACGGATCGCTAAGCTTCGCAAGTCATCGTTAAGCATCAAACGAAACCCAAATTTGTATTAGTAAAACTAAAATTTATTTCCGAATTCATTTTCACATATCCATCATCGTTTCGAAACTCAGAATATCTTTGAGTGGAACAATTGACAGTACGAATAGTGCAACTTCATTAGCACACATTCAACAATCATGCAAATGTATCAGTCTAAAACTTCACACCAAGAAGACTTCTTCTGAAGAAGTGAGCAAAAGCGTTGACGTACGTGTCCAATGAAATTTCACTCTGCCCTCTTCAGTTAGAGCCGCGATAAGTTGGTTGTGTTTTTTTTCTTTGTCAAACACATCTCTAGTGAGTTGCTTGAGGATATTATTCAAATATTTCGTTATTTACATTGTATAGCATATCCGAACTTTCATTCATTTACCCATGGGGCGTGCAGCAACGGCAGCAGTAGCAGCCTTTCTTCGACCATCGATTATGCAGTCGGTTTTGTGCGACAAGTGTCTTGGGATAGATAGACTGATGATGCATCATGAAAGGATTGTCCAAAGCTGACTTGACTGCTCGGTGAGTGCAAGAAGAAAAGCTTTAATTGTGTTAATTCTCTTTTGAGCAAAACATCTGTACGACGTTTCCGTGCGAAGCGAATAAATTTTCGGGCACAACCCTCGTAAAAGTCAACTATGAATTCATGTGCTCAGTACAGACTTAATTTCAAATCGTCGGCCGTCAATCATGTTTTTCATCGCACTCGTTTACATGCTCTGCTAGATGAATCCTTCTCAATTCGTCAAAATTTGTTGCTGTGCAAAATTGTTGATCAAAGTTCAGTGGAATTGTTACCAAAAATTCTCCTACTTTGATTAAAGTTTAGTGGAAAAAAGGAGCGTGAAATTGGCATCTTACAATCGAACAAACGAATTTTTGCCTGAGAGTCAAAAATTTTTGCAGAATTATGAGGAATACTTGTTCTCAAGTTATCTTTATAAATGAATAATTCAGCACCTATATCAGAGATACAAACTTATTTATGAAACGACTAGTAAGCAAAAATATTGGCAAATTTAATAAGTCTTCACACATACTTCCAATATCGATGAAATTCAACAAAATTGCCTTCGATAGCTGTAAAATGTTTCACTTAGATTGATTTCTTTCATCATTACTGCTTCTATCATTCCAGAATTTCATCTTTCTAGAGCAAACTTGGAATAAACAGCCCATCGATCTTCTTTATGAACTAATTGTGAACATCGATTCGACAAAGTTTTTGACAATATTTATTTCTCGTTCGGTGATCGTATTTCAAACTTGTTAGAACACTTATTAAGCACGATATTAATTCTTTAAACTAGCAGGTAAGTTTTGATATTCCCATCATTTCAAAATAATCGGCATTTCGAATTCGCAGAATTTGGATTATGTCAACCGATGCGAGTTGTTTGTTGTCAAGGAAAAGTGCATTTTCATGAACAGGTAAGTTAAGTTTTGATGCTTTAGGTATTGAATTGAATGAATGTGAAGGTAAGAAATGCACTCATCAAATGAGATATTCATTTGAATAAAACTGTTTAAGAATTCAGAATGTAATTCAACCATTTTGTCTCACAGACTAAATAATAATTTAAGAATTCAATGTCTCACAGCACAAGACTAAATAATTGAATCACAAATGAGAATAAACATTTGTCAGTTGATATGCTCATTTATATGCAAACAAATGCGATGCGTACATTCCTTCCCAACGTCATCACCTTCAGCGGCAATAAAAATTTCGCAGTCGTATTCTTGAGTTATCGTAAACCAGTGAGAATGGAATTGCAGTGAGAAGCATTGATGTGGTGATATGCTCGGAGTACAAATAACGTACCTTGGAAGGAAGGGTGATAAGAGGTTGCTGGTTTTGGTGGAACGACGACGCATTGCAAGAACACGTCCACCAATTTGAGCAATGTTTGTCATTCTAACGTTTCAGTGTTTTCTTCTTCGATTCAGTTCAATTATCACATCTGAAAGTGTTGCACAAAGATATTCATGAAACACTTCTTAATAATTGACGCACATTTTATTCTTTCATGCACACTGCTAAATGTCATTCGTGCACAGATACTGACTACAAATAATCAAACCATAGCAAATCAACAGCCCATTCATAGTTACTTATTGCCCATCGAAAAAAACTGAGTGAAAGTAATAGTTTGGACTGATGCGATTTTCGATGTTGTCAGCTTAGTGATTGTGCCTTGTTCGAACGGAAGCAATCATTTCAACTGGAATTCATGGTTTTTAGCCACATACAATTCGATAACGATGCGAAACCTGCTCCAGCGAAACATCAGCAAAACCCAAAGACAATACGATTGACTTGTACACATCAAAATGAACTTTTTGAAACGCATGTAATACTACCGAATGGATTCCACTGGTAATAAAATTGAGGTAGCTGTTGGATGAGTAGCGTAAAAGATCGAAGTTGCGACATTTCCCCAGATTCTCTTTTACGTGAAATGGATGACCTCATTTGTACAATGAAGAAATTCGTATTCATATTTCATAAACAAACACCTACTGTCCTTTACACCTGTTCGGTTTGTGCATAAGCTATAATACTTGCTGCTGTTTTTGGTTCTCAGAGAATTTGAACTGTTTTAAGTGTTGTTCACGTTCTAGAGTGTTTTTCGCTCGAAAACAAATGAAAATGATAGACAAATGCGCATGCAGACGAATCCTGCCCATTATTTAAGTAATAAACATCAGAAATTCGGTTGAGGTTCCTTCCCAGTGAATCTCAAATACTGAAATCAAATATTCGATAAATATGCTTGTAAATGATGCGTATGTAATTCTTAAAGTACAAGTCAAGTGTCTGAGCTACTGGCTGCACATGACAATTGCTCGTTCGAAGGACTGACTCCTTGAATATTCAAATGAATAGTATGGTTGAACGTTCAAATGAAATCGCGAAACATCATCGAGAAATTGCAACAATCATACAAAGCGTGAAAGTAAAATAACGACCAGCCATAAAATTGTATATCAAAAAAGAAACGATAATTTATTACTTGATAAACTTTATTAAAACAGCAATTTCAAAATTTAAAAGAGTCAATAATTCGTGTCAATTATCTTGCAGAAACAGCACACCAGACAGCAATTCTGTGATGAGAAAAGCAGTGATCGACCGACCCGCACGCATTAGAACAACTATCAGCTATCTGAAATGACTCATCTGATCAGTTCATATTAGCAACGGCTATTCAAAACAATCGCTTAGATACAAGCTATATGACCCATACACGTGCTCTTGTTAATACGTCTGTTCGGAAAGCACTCGGCAATGTGCCAGCCATAATTATCCATCGCTATATAATGCGCAACTTATGTGCACCACAACAGGATTAGTTTATTGTTGTTGTATAATTCACGCAAATTTGACAAGTAACACACTCAGAGTGCCGCATCAAACACTTCACATATCATAGGCTCACTTAAAGAATCTCGTTGTGATAGTGCTCATTGAATGGGTGCATTGTAAGAATGAACGCTGCTTTTGATTTTGCGTAATCAATGGATAATCGATTTTATTCATCATTAATTAACAAAGCTTCTCAAAGAGCGCACACACTCGTTCATCTCATCCACACACACATACACACACAAACACACACACACACACACACACACACACACACACACACACTAGGTTGGTTCACTTCCGTCTCAAGTTTACAACGAATCGTATAAAAGCTATCATTGAAAAGTGATTGCTGTACACTCGCGTTCATTAACAATCAACTGATTGTTGATCGGCAGGCGTTTTCGAAGATAATCTACTTTAAAATGCTAAAACATTAATAAAATAAACATCATCTAGCAACGGAAAGTTTTAATGTCACTGCAAATTATGACAAACTTTCCAGTCCAAATAGGTTCTGAGGTATTGGTCAATGATCGTTTATGAATTATGATAGCAGCAACAAGTGAATAAGATCGAACGCCCATTACATTACGGCAACAATTCAGAAAGATCGAAATCTTTGCTGAACCATGTCTTGTAATCAGTAGTCCCCGTTTCACATTTAGCGGCGGGAGAGTCGGAGCATATTCAACGTGTAAATTTGAAGGTATATTGTAATACAGTTATTCAACCAATGAATTTTCTCGAACAAACCATACGAAATCACGTGCTGTTCTATTAGAGAAGCATTGAAATGAGAATGTGAATATGCGGAATGTTCACTTGCCGAAATGCTTCCCTCTTACTTACATTCCAGTGGAACATTAAGAATAACTATTTTAACTGAACATGGACGGAAACAGTGATAATACCTTAAATCAGAAAAAGATATCTGAAGACAGAGGATCGAAAGGATCTAATATCACAGTTGAGGGACTCATTCTCAAAAGAGTTTGCCTTATGCAATAAGACTCATACGGTAGCAATGAAGCATGCGAATTGAAATTACACTGTGGCGTTAATGAATACAGTGCTGAATTCTTAAAGGTATCGTTCAATGGAAGCAGAACGTTTCCTTGTAAAATTATAAAACTGGAAGAGAGTCCAACAGTTGAAAGAAACCAAATATGTTGGAGCTAAAAAAACCAGTTGTTTTTAACAAATCACAATAAAGAACCACATTCCAACAAAATTACACCAATTTCTGATATATGCACCATATATTTACGATTTCTGATGACATTTTCTCCTACGGAAATACAATAGTCTTTGAGAATGGGTTTGGTGAGAGGGTATCTTTCGATATGAAACGTATTATAACAAAGCTAATTCTAAGCAATTTGATTTTTCACAGTTGCCTCTTGTTAGTAAGTCGATAAATAAAGGCGAACGAAATTTGACACATGTCGGTCATAGTGTTTGAAGCGATAACCACTTGCTGATTAACTTGAACTATTGCTAAAGATTTATTGATCGAAATTCATTCACTATAAACATCTCCTCATTCGGCAAATTCGACACCCCTAGAACATTTTCATGTCTAATAAAACTATACTACTTAATTAATATTCATGTATCGTATATTTATTGTCTTGTGGCCTCAGCTGAATAGCTAACATCTGAGGGCTGCAAAAGATGACGTACATTATGTATCATATGAATAACCACCAAGTCTATCGTGCGGAATATGCATTGCTCAACTGCATGGATACAAGCAGTTCATGAAGCTTCTTTATCATCACTAAACAACAATAACAAGGATTGTTGTGTGGCAAGCACATCGATTCAACAAGTAAAATTCTGCATCGTTGGTTGTGCTATTGAGTGAAAAGTACTCATTTTCTAAAGCTTTATAGCCGGAGATATGCGACATGCAGCTGGTGCGCTTCGGTGAGAAATCAAATGCAATTACAAACTGTCACTGAATAGGGTGAAACTAAACAAATTAGATACGTGCACAAAGCATGATTATATGGCTGCCTTATAGCATTGAGAAAATAGCTATACCTCCTCAACCAATCATTATTGCTCGACAAAATATATGATATTCTGAAACAAGATCGAATCGGATGATGCACAGAAATTCATATGTTACCGAGCAAAGTCGAGAGTACGGGTACCATGAAGATGGTAAAGATGGTAACCTCCATAGAGCAATAGTATTGTGTTGATATTGATCTACAGTGATAGAATGTATG